>JAXFYN010000999.1:0-64957 GCA_036172215.1 Camellia granthamiana
TTACAATCCTAAACTATGTAAGAGTTCACCCCTCCAAAAATTATCTAGGCTTCCAGAACACCATATGATTATGTGTCTAATCAATAGTAGTTTGTGATTTATTATTTTAATTTTTTAGGTCATGTAGGTAGATAACCTCTTGCTATTGGTTGATACATTGCCACCACGAAATTCCGAAAACCTAATTACTCTCACCTGAGCTGCAAATGAAATGAATAGTTTATGAATAGTTTGAACTTCTATTTAAACTTGTTTAAGCTTGACTTATTCACTAAACAATAATTTCAAGCTCAATTTTTAAAATCAGTAATGGTTGGTGGCCCGAAAATACATAGCTCGAAACACTTAAAACGACGTTGTTTTGACATTTTCAGACCATTTGAGCCACAGAATTTATGACCACCAAATATTTTTCTTTTAAAATCATTTAATTCGAGGCAAGGTCAAGTAGACCTGAGCTCAACTCGATAATGTCCGTAAATACAAAAAAAATATAAATTAATATTTATTTTTTATAATATATAAAATTTATTTTTATTAATTTATTTTATTTCTGCATTTATATATTTGGTAATTGTTTAAATTTTTATATTTAATTGACTAAATTTATTAATAATATAGTCTCTATTTTGTTCATAATGTATATTAATTTTAATTTTTTTTTTTTGCCCTTTCAAACTTGCTCAAGTTCAAACTCAACTCAATTTTGTAATTGAATTAATTTCAATTACAAAAACAAATTTTTAAGTTTGAAGGCCTATTTTGGAAAGTAAAAAAAATTTTTTTTTTTTTTTTTAACTGTGCAAAAAAAGAAAGATAATGTGATCCAAATAAACTAATAAGGTAATAAATTGATTTTTTTTTCCCTAATAGATCATTCAAAAAAAAAAAAAAATGAAGTCTTGATCAATAATTTTTTTTTAAAACTAAATCCAAGTTATTTAGAACAAAATTTAAAGCTCAAATAATTTTAAATTTATTTTTGTTATTATATTTAATTATTTCAAAATTAAAGTTATATTTTTAAAACATGACGTTTAATTAATTTATTACAATTTTTTTTTTGAAGTCAAATAAATTTTAAAAAGTACTTAAATTTAGGATAAATTACAAACACACCCTTGAAGTTTATTTAAATTACAAATTACCCCTATGGTTCTGAAAATTACATTATGCCCCTCTATGATTTCTAATTTCATAACAAATAAATCATTTTATTAATAAATCATCAAATTAATTAATAATTTTTAATAATGTTAAAATTTTATTTCAATTAATAATACAGATAATTTTATTTTGTATAGATAAATAGTTAGAAATTTAAAATTTTTAATTAATTCTATTAAATAAAAATTTTAATATTAAATTATTTATAATTTTTTAAATCACAAAAATAATTCGTATTTTAAATAAATTTCAGCTGATATATTTGTAATTTTAGTCTTAAATTTAAGTTGAATTTAAAAATTAATAAACCTGGTAGTCTCTCTGCTGCACATGGAACACAGCTGTAAGCCACATGACACCTCTAGGCTTTTGTACTAGTACTACCCACTCCACCACCTTTAATCACGCACAAACCGACAAAACCACCTCTTGCAGAGAAACAAAACTCTTGTACTCAAATTTTAGTACTTTATTTTTTTTTAATACTATCACACTCACACTCGCACTCGCACTCGCATGTGATCTCTGTGACAATAACAATCAGTTTGTGTGTTGTTATTTTCAGAAAATTTTATTTTTTATTTTTTAATGTTTTTAATGATAATTTTTAAACATATTTAATATAAATATATTTAAAAATAAAAAGTATTTATAAAAAATATTTAAAAAATATATAAATACCAAAAAATATTTTTAAAAAATAAAGAAATTTAGTATATTTTTATATATTTATTAAAGTTTTAAAATATTTTTTAATAAATATTTTACTATCGCTGATACTACACGCATCAATTAGTGTACACACTAGTATACCAATTAGTATTATAATATTATTATTGACGACATTTATTACACAAGTTACAAATACCTAAAATTATACAAATGATGTCACATCATCTGTTAGTACACTTAATATGTACATTAATTGATACATAGGACATTATATATTCTTTTACTATTTAGATAAATCTAAGTAAGTTGAATCTAAAAAATTAAAAAAAAATTACTTAAAATTAAAAAATATTCACTAAAATTAAAAAAATACAAAAAATAAAAAATTTAATTTTTAAAAAACTAAATTCAGAAAATTAAAATTAAATACACTGAATCATATCTAAAAATTTGATTAGTTTTAAGTTGATAACGCTGTGTTTGGGGGGGGGGGGAAGATAAAATAAAATTATATTTTATTTATAATAAACTCTTCTCGATAAAAGTTTGTGAAAATATAATTTAATTAATTTTTTTTTAAAACTCTTACTGATAAGAGATATTTTGTTTAATAATTTTTATTAATCAAAATCTTCCGTCTAATAATAATTCTTATAGTTCAGTGCCGTTTAAATTTAATCATTTTTATTGATCAAATATCTTAACTGTGCCATTTAGGCTTTGTTTGGAGTGTGAGTTGATTTTTTAACTTTTTAATTTTTTAATTTTTTTAACTATTTTGACCTAGGGTTAAAAAATCTAGTTTGAAAAAGATTTTTGATTTTTTTGACTTTTTTATAAGAGAAAGAATATGATGGATTGAATGTAATATTTTGTCTTATTAAATTAAAATACTTTAACTTTTTGTGACTATTTTAACCAAAAAGTCACAAAATCCGCTCCTCAAACATAGGCTTAGTTCAACTTTTAACTGCACACAAATTAATTCCACAAAAAATAAAACAAAACAAAACAAAATGCATTCAAAGAGAAAAGCCATGAGATTATAAGAAAGAAATCGTAGCAAAAGAATTCATAATCAGAATCAACAATACAATACAAATAATCAAATCAAGTGTAAATCAGACGAATGTAATCATAATAATAATAATAACAACATCAAACACCACCGCAATGAAATAAAAAAGAAAATTAAAATTAAAATCTAAAAAATAAATCCTAAAGAATCTTCATCTCGATCAAAATGAAGAAAACAAACTCCAGATATCAGATCTAAAGCAACAATGTTGCTGCGGCGAAGAATACAACGGCGGCGGATCCGGTAACGGAGACTCTGTTAAGAGCAGCGCCGCTCTTAGGAGTGGCCGAGGGAGACTGGCTGGGAGTGGCCGAGGGAGACAGGCCGGGAGTGGAGGCGATCGACGACGGGGTGGGAGTCACGGCCGGGGCGGTGGGAGGAGCAGGTGGAGAGGACTTAGGAGAGGAGGTCGGTGGCTTCACGGACGGTGTCGGAGCCACCGAAGGAGTTTCGGCGGCCTTCGGCGGCGACGCCATCGGAGATTTCGTCGGTGAAGCTGCCGGAGCCTGAGCGATGGCAGATCCAGCCACCAAAGCGAACATCAAAACCACCACTACGCTCGAGTAAGCCATTGGAGTTGATTTTCCCTCTCTAGAAACACTACAAAAACAGGGAGTTTTAGAGAGAGAAAGCTAGAGATATAGAGAGAGAGAGAGAGAGAGAGAGAGAGAGAGAGAAAGCTAGAGTATAGATAGATAGAGAGAGAGAGAGAAACAGATTCGCTTTAGAGAGAGAGAGGGGCAATGGAGTTTGAAGTAACAGAGAAACGCGGTTTATATAGAAGACGAGGAGAGAGTGGTTTTTGAGGACAACTAATTTGAAAATAATTTAATTTCGCGCTGTCTGACTAATCATTGATTGACAACTCAGCAACAGTGAACCCTTCAAAGGACATGGACTTTTCTTTCCGTGTCATAAAATCATGACCGTTCATCTCCCCCATTTTAAGGTGGGATTTGATTGAAAATCGACGGCCCAGGTTAAGTTCTGGGTCGAACGTTGATTGATGGGATACTAAGATTCTGGAGACCGTTGGATCATTAAGTAATAACAAAAATTCCAGGGTACCGTTATGATTTGCACGTTCTAGGAACATTATTTTAAGTTGCTTTGCGTGTGGGGGGGACCAGCTCTTTCATTGAATGACTCCCAACGGGCAAATTTACAGGTTATATTATCAATTTTTGAGTGGGATTAGTTAAGAAATGATATTTGTATTTTATATTTAAATTATTTATATTTTAATTTTTAGTTTTGAGCGATGGTTTTAAATTTATAACTTCTTAAATAGAATGTATAAGAGATTAAAGATATGAATTTTAGTAACAATTGTGTATGTCGACTATAAAAATTATACATATGACAAATAATGCGCATTTAAATCCATCAATCATGGACCCTAACCCAACTAAGCCCACTAGATTGCACAAGTTCAAACATCGATTAGGCTGTTTGCCAATCAAGTGATACATTGAATAAGTGATATCGACAAAATTGACAAACATCCATACTAAGTACCAGAGTAGGCCCATGTTATTATTTTCTGGAGGCGTAGTAGGAACTTGGGTCCTGACATTGTGATGATAATGACGAATAGGTCAAATTACGTAGAAAATATCTATATCAAGACTCTATAAATAGAAGATACATGGAAGGAAAATGTATGCGCTATCATCCAACTTGACTCAATTTCTGAAATATTTAACTCATCTTCTCTCATCCGAAATCCGACTTAATCGTCGGAGTGTTAATTCTGACACCCTTGACTGGAGTATTTCTTGTTTCAGGTATCAGAGCGAGGATCAAACAAGAGTCTGTTTGGGACAAAAAAAAATATTATAGAACCATTTTTCACAAGTTCCATGTAAACACTTGTTAAGAGATTTAAAATATTTGTGCATAATAGATGAGAGTGTGTATAATAAAAAAAAAAATGTACAATTATTTTAAAGTTGGTTAACCAAATCCAAAAAACACAGTGTAAGTATAATTGCCTTGTTAATTTTGTTATCACTTTTCTCAATTTTGTAGTGGTATGTGTTCAGATATTGAAAAAATTGGCCTCATTTCACAATTTTTTTTTTTAAAAAAAAAAAAAAATCTAAAACATACAAATAAAATGTAAAAAATCTAAAAATAATTTACCATTGTCAAATGCAGTGTTGTCGACTCGGAGGTTGTGTTTATTCAAATTGTGCATTCAAAATTTTTTTTTTAAGTTACTTAATTCTTTTGGGATAATTGTATTTTACATTTTTCTTTAGACATTTTCTTGAAATTATTATGAATTGGAGATTTTTTCATTATTTTACTAATTTTAAAACTGATTTTATAACCCTTTTTTTTTTTTTTTTTTTAATGTTGACATATTTTTTAAAAATAATTTATTTCAATGACATCTGTTAGCATTTGTCTATTTGATACTATAGGATTTAGTAGATAGTAGTTGATTATTTTATATGTGGAATTCTAAGAGCTAATTCTAAGAGCTGTGAATTAGCTGTTGTTGACTATAAGGGGAGTAATGATATATTACAAAAATTTTATAGAGAATTATTGTCCTCATAATTCTACAAATATTATTTACATATCATTCTAAATGTATTTTTTAGATAACTTATCATATTTGTAAATCATTTCTTCAACTATTCTCCCCCTATCAAATGTCAAAAATAAATAAAAATCTTTGGACAAATAATCAATAGGGGTGTTTTTGAAGTTGAATATTTGGGGAAGATGAATATTAGGCATCACAAAAAGATGAATATTTGATGGAGAAAATGTTTTGGAGAGATGATTTCGAATAAATTCCCACTAACATGTGCTATCAACTTTTATAATGAATTTGATAAAAGGAAAAGAAGAAAGAACAAAAAAAATGATATAGACAACAGAACATACATGGAGAGCAGAACATGTGCTTGGATTCAATAATTGGTAATATTTTAAAGGATTGTGTTGTGAATTGTAAATCTGTATGTTACATGTAAAGTTCTTGCGAGTATCCAAAGAAGAAGTTCCTTTTAAGATGTACTTGAAGCCGAACCATGTTCTGCCTTCAAAATCGGATGTGGCTCAACTATTAAGTTACTTAATTCATCGCTTAAGACTTAATATGAAGAAAAAAAAATTAATTAAGAGCCTCAATTTTTCAAATGTCTAAGTAAATTAAAGCCTAATTTTGTTATTTAGTATAAAGTCTCAAAAAAATCTTGAGCCGAATTTCTCAAAATAAATTGTTTAGGGTGGTTTAGAGTTTAAAATTTAAAGTCACATATTTGTTGGTGACATATATAGATAAATTTTATTCAAATATATGATATCAAAAGCTATTATAACAAAATCAGAACCAACATAATTTTTTGAGTTAATTACAGTAAAACCCATTCAACTATTACTAAATTTTTCATTACCTCCTTCATTTAGAATGCATACATTTTAATCTTTTTAACTATAAAAAAAAGGGCTTGTTTGGTTTGTTTTTGGGAAAGTTGTTTTTGAAAAAAATTTGGAAGAGTTGTTTTAGAAATTTTTTGGTTTGTTTGGTTGTATATTTTAAAAGTAGTTTTGGAGTTTGAGAGTTTTGGATGATTTGATATTTTGTTGTAATTGAGTAGATGTGTGTGAGAGAAAAAGTGATTGAGAATGAGAGAGGAGAGAGAAAAAGTGATTGATTGATGTGTAAGAGAGAAAAAGTGATTTTAGAAATTTTTTGAGAAAAATCTCAAACCAAACAATTTTTTGAAATTTTTTTTCTAAAACTCTTCTCTAAAACTCAAACCAAACATACCCTTTGTTTTTACCTTTTCAAAAGAGAAAAAGGGTATTTGTACGATTTTATTCAACGTGTTTGGTTCTGGTTTTTCAAACTTATTTTTTGAAAATTTTAGAATTTTTGTTTGGTTAAGTCCAAAAATCAAAAAAAGTTTTAAATTTTTTTTTTTTTTTCAGATGCACACTTGGAAATAGAGATGTGATTTGTTCTTTTTTGTTTTGCTTTTTTTTTTTTTTTTTTCCTTTTTGGTGTTGCTGAATGGTTCCAGCAAGTTGATTGAAAATCAAATGTGACAAGATTTTGAATTTTACGTTGACACAATATTCAACGTAGAGGGATTTTAAATTTATAAAAAAAAAAAAAAAAAATTCAAAAATACTTTTGTATTTGGTGTTTTAAAAGTTTGTAAGTTGGTTACTTAATTTTTTCGGGTAAACTACAAACACATCCCCTGAGATTTACTTGAATTACAAATTATCTTCTGTGATTTTAGAAATTACATTATGCCCCCTAAGGTTTCTAATTTCATAACAAATAGGTCATTTTTTTAATAAATCATCAAGTTAATTAACAGTTTTTAATAATATTAAAATTTTATTTCAATTAATAATTCAAATAATTTTATTATTGTATAGGTGAACAGTTAGAAATTTCACTTTTTTAATTAATTATGTTAAATAAAAAATTCTGACAATGAGGTATTTGTAATTTTTCAAACTACAAGAGACAATTCGTATTTTAAGCAAATCTCATTGGATGTATTTGTAATTTATCCTTTTTTATGCCAATTTGTAATTAACTTACGTATTTTGTGGTTGATATCATGAAATTTTATAATAAAATCACAAATTTAATGGTAGGGTATGCATCGATAAAACGGTACATACCAAACTATTTTTTGATACATATACAATATGTACATATGTATACATAAAACAAATATGGTAGTATCTTTGATGTGACAATAATTTTTTTGTTTCAATTTATTATTGAATACATCATTTAGGCTGCCCTCTCTCTCTCTATGTGTGAAAAGAAATTTAAATTTCTTTACAATAGTCACATTTTTAGAAACCAAACACATATCCATTTTTAAAACATAGTTTTCAAATCACTTTTTTGAAAAATAACTCAAAAAACTAAAACCAAACGTAGTAATTTTTTTTTTTTATCAGAAAGAAAATTTTCATTATAAAATTGATAAAAGTTTGGATCAATCCGTTATAGTGCTATCATAGGATCTCAAAAAGATAAAACAACCTCCATAGGTTAAATAGTCAAAATGTATGAGTTTAAAAATAAAATAGTAAAGTAAAATTCACTACAAGTTGAAGAGTCATAGTGTAATTGATCTTATTTTTTTGGCAAATTTCACTTTATCCCATTGTGTTTTTACTCATATGTGGATTACTCCTCTCACTTAGAAATAACTACTTAACCTCTTTGTGGTTTGTGAAATAAAGTGCAACGTTAAACATTTCGTCTAACTTAATAAGAAGTGTAAAACGCAAGTCAGACATGAGGGGGTTATATACTTATCTTGAAATTTTAAGGAAATAAATCGCACATAGAATAAAGCACATGAAGTTAAAATGTATTATGCCTCCCAAGCAAATGACGAAAAATATTCATAGGTCATACACTTAGGTTACTTATAAATAGGGATATTTTAGTCTTTTTCATTAATCGTTAACGGGCCTAATCACTTCAATTCACAAATCACAAGGGGACTATGTGATTATTTTTAAATGAGAAAGGATAATCTGCACATGAGTCCTACCACAAGAGTAAAGTAAAATTTACCCATTTTTATCTCTCCCAAATTCTCTCTCTCTCTTTTTTTTCTTTTTTTTTTTCTTTTTTTCAAATGGGCACTATGCACTAAAGAGCAAACAGCATGAATTTCCATCAACATTTGAGACCAAAAACACTATTCCTATCGCATGTTTCTTAGATCATATTTTAGACGAAGAAAACATAAAACGACAAATTATTTTGGGTGACCTTCAAATTGTTGCTACATGAGTAGAGATAGCTTATTTGGTTTGAGTTTTTGAATTCACTTTTCAAAAATTTTAAACTTTTTATTTTTAGTATTTTTTATTTTTACTGATTTTTTTTAACATTTTAAGTAATTTTTTTTTTAATTTTTAGATACACTTAACATAAATATACTTAAAAAGTATAATATTTGTGAAAAAAAATTAAAAAAATTCACTAAATACCAAAAATACACAAATAAATACAAAAAATTCAATACATTTTCGTATTCTTGTGTATTTATTAATTTTTTACAAATATTTTACTTTTTAAGATTCATCTAACTAAGGTACATCTAAAAAAGTAAGAAAAATTACTTAAAATTTAAAAAAATATTCACTAAAAATAAAAAAATACAAAAAAATACTCAATTTTCAAAAAATTATAACCAAATCATTTTTAAAAAATGACGCATCAAAATATCAAGGGGCCTTTTGACAACATTTATAATTTTTTTTATTATTTTAATAAAAACATTAATCATATTTATGTGCATTTAATATCAAGGGGCCTTTTGACAACATTTAATTTTTTTTTATTATTTTAATAAAAACATTAATCATATTTATGTGCAGTTAATATCAAGGGGCCTTTTGACAACATTTAAATTTTTTTTTATTATTTTAATAAAAACATTAATCATATTTATGTGTATTTTTAAAAAACAAAAAATATTCTTCTACATTCATATGTGACTTAAAAATAAGTGAGCGAGGGTGTTGGTTTTTTTGCATGAATGATGCCCGAAACTAGTGTCTAGTACGAGATGGTAGCCAGGGGTAATAGTCAATGACCAGAGATTTTTTTTTTTTTGGTTACCACCCGGTATCCGACCCTTCGGGCCGACTAATCCGGATTCGGGGGTGCAGTTTTGGATGGTTAGATTCAAGCCCCCTCCCAATTGGCGTTGCGGGGGATCGAACCGTAGTCCTCCCTACCAAGTCGAGCTCCAATCGCCACTCGACCAACAACCAATTGGTTCAATGACCAGAGATGGCTACCTGCTGCCAAGATGGTTCTCAATTGTGGAATGTGGTGGTTGCCAAAGGAGGTAGCTAAAAATAGTGGCCCAAGCCACTAACAATGGTGGTTGGTGGTGATAATGACTGGTGGATGATGATTGGAGAGAGCAAGAGAAATAAGAAATAAAAAATTTATTATCGAACAAATAAAATCAACTTTTTTTTTTTTGGTACAAGAATTTAATAAATTTTATGAATTATTTACAAATTTTCAAAAATGAAAATAGATATCAAATAAATTTTTGTTTATAATTTTCAAAATTTTTGTAAATTTAAAATTTTGGTCAATTTATATAATCACAATTAGGGGTTATAAATGAGCCGAATGAGCTGAACAATTAACTATTCAAACTTGATTTGATAAGTTTAACGAGTTTCAAAATTTATAAAATTTGGTTCATTAAACTTTTGAACTGATCTCAAACAAGTTTTTGCCGAACAGAACTCAAATGGTTTGATATCTTATATAATTTTAGATTTATTGAATTGAGCTGAACAAGCAATTGATTTTCAAGTTTAGTTTGAAAACCTTAATGAACTTTAAAATATGTTCAAATTTGACTTATTTATTTAACAAACTCGAACTCGAACCATTTTTTAACAAGCTAAACACTAGTCAAACTCAAATTGTTTGATTCGTTTATCATCTCCAGTCCAATTCGAGTAGTATGATCTAAAGTAGCGGACAGAGGGGCTTCACCGCTTAAGCATTAGGCACGAGTAAGGATATCGTTCTGGGCTCCTTCCCGGAATTCTGATCCTTTTTTTCACCTGCATCTCCGCTCGGAGAATTGACAACAAAAAGTAGGGACATTGAGTGAGGGAAGCTTAACAGAAAGAAGTCAGTCCCAAGGGCAAAGGAACGGATAGATTACGTTGACCATCCCTAAGTTTTTAGAAAAAATATAATAAATTTTATAAGTTTGATATAATTATATTTGCTTCTCATTTAGTAAAATTAAGTAGTGACTGAAATTACTACATCTTATCATATAATACTTAAAGAATTAAAATATAAAAGTATTTAAATGTAATATTCAATCGGTTCAATTTGCATCCATATAAAAAAATTTAGACCATTATTATTCAAGTCCAAAAGTTAAACCCACTTTCTAACCCCTAATAATGTGTCAATGATATCAATCAATATAAAGTAGGCCTAAAAAGTAGACTTATATATCATTTTCTAAAATTTTAAAATCGAAACAGACTATAAATTATGAAAAACAGACTGAAAATTGAAATTTTGGTTGGGATTGATCCGTCGGTTCAGTTTTATCAATTTTTTTTACACTCCTGTGTTATCATCTAAGTGACTAGTCTTGAGAAGAGTCAAACTCTATACCTAAGGTGATAAACCCATGGGGCCCGTTTATTTGTCAAATTAGATTTGAGGAGATTATTAGTATAATAGGATTGGGTTAAGGGATTACTATTATAGTGATATTAGTTTAAAGATGTAAGATAAATTATGTTTAGTGATATTAATTTGTTAGAATTAAATCTATAAATTTACACAAAAACCTTCTTATATAGAATGTGACTTTATTATTTTTATAAAATAAGGATCAAAATAATCTTTCTACCTCTAATCCAATGAAATGTAATTTCAATATTATCTCTTTATGAAGTTGTTAATTCCCTCGTTAAAACATATTTATAAATTCATAATTATTTTTTAAAAACAAATATATTTCTTAAAAAATTCACAAGATTAATAATTTAATCCCACGAACAACCTCAATGGTTTGTATTGCAGGGGAAAAAAAAATGGAGAACTACAAATCAGTGTGGTCTTTCAAAAAAAAAATTATTGATTCATGAAAAACTTTATAGCTTTAATTATTAAAACTTGTAACGTTTATTATTAATTTTATTAAAAAAATACAAAAATACAGAGTAGTTATTTTTCCAAAAAAAAAAAAAAAAAAAAAACGCAGACAAAAACAAAAATTGGATTAGGTTGATGGTGAAGGGGCTGAAAATGCCAGTTGGATTAAAATTGGATGGTGATACAGAGGAGAGGGAGAGTCTATGGTCAAGTCAACATCACCGTATGGTGCGTGATTATGTTGTTGTTTGGCTTTAAAAAAAATAAAAAAATAAAAATAATAATAATAATAATAATAATAATAATAATAATAATTAATCGACTTTTTAGAATTGTGACTTTTTTAACTTAGAATTACAAAGTTTGTTTGGCAAAATATTTTTAGCTTTTTTAATTTTTATGAAAAAATAAAATAATTAAAATTTAAATGTATCATTTTATCTTATTAATTTATTTAACTTATTTTATTTTTTATACTTTTTTAATCCCTACCAGCTCAGCCAAACGAAGCCAATGGTCCAAGTTTGTTTGTTTGTTTGTTTGGGATGTGGATCGTTCATGCATTGACTGGGTGAGGAAAGTGGTGTGGGAAAAATTATAAGGTGGTTTTAAGGCAAATTTGCGTGCCATATCAATTTATTTTTTATTGATTGAAACAGAAATGTTATCTGTATATTAGCTTGTTAGAGACAGCTACACAAGTATTATACAACAATTAATGTGAAATAATATTTCAAAATCACTTTATAATTTGTCAGTAGTGGTGTGGTGGATTGTGATCCGGGGTTGCTGCTATGATAGTTATAGTAGCAAATGTTGTGATGTCTGCGGAGGGTTTGTACTGAATCTATTTTAATTATTGGAATTATTTATTTTATAGAATTTGTTAAATATATTATTTATGTCAATAATTAAGTTAATTGGATATATACAACTCAATGATTGGGTTACAATTGTTTTTTAAAATATTATCAAAATTATTAAAGCCGTTTATTTTAGGAAAAATTAGGGTGTGATTGGTTTGATTTTGGGAGATAAATTTTCAAAAAAAAATTTTGGGAGAGAGTTTAGAATTTTTTTTGATTTGTTTGGTTGTATATTTTGGAAATAGTTTTGGAGTATAGGAGTTTGAAATGATTTGATATTTTGTTGTAGTTGAGTATATGTGTGTGAGAGAAAAAATGATTGAGAATGAGAAAGGAGAGAGAAAAGTGATTGATTGATGTGTAGAAGAGAAAAAGTGATTTTGAAATTTTTTTTCTAAAATCACTAAACCAAACAAAATTTTGAAATTCTTTCTCCAAAACTACTCTCTCAAAAACAAACCAAACAAGGCCCTAGTCTCTCCAATTATAGTTAGTTTGAGAGGTCCACAAAAATTTTTTTATATTAGATAAAATTCTCACATCCTTTACTTCAGTTTTATTTAAATAAAATACTAATTTTACCCTTACTATTCTCTCTCTCTACATATATAGGTCTCTTCTCTCTACATATTTGGGTTTCTCTTTTCTCTCTCATCTATATCTCTGATCTCTTTTTCCAAACCCTAGAACCTAAATTTCCTCATTCTTCAGCACCACTACTTCTGCCTCCTTCCACTCCGATGATCGCTTAGATTTAGATATATCTTCTCTCTCTCTCTCTCTCTCTCTCCCCAAACCCTAGAATCTAAATATACCATCTCCTTATTCTCTAGCGCTGGAACGTGACTCCAAAATTAATCAAAGAAAATAATAACCAAATGTTGAATTTATGATTGTCGAAAAACAATGATCTAATAAGAGAAGTAGAGTAAGCGAAGATGATGAAGTAAGGAATAGTCAAAAATCTAATATAAAAGTTTCTCATCGTATCTCTCCTTTTTCTCTCTTCTTATTATTTTCTTCATGTCTCTATATTGAAGATCAAAATTTCTTTGTCTTTATTTATTTATTTATTTATTTTTTTTGTGTTGAAGCATAAAATTTTATGTGTCTCTGTGAGGACAAGTGAAATTTCTTTGTGTTTTTGTTTTTTTTTTTTTTTTGTCTCTAAGTGAAAGTTCTCTAACTTTGCTTCTTTGTGTGTGTTTGTGTGTGTGTTTCAAAACATAAAACTTTATGTCTCTTTGTGTGTCTAAGTGAAATTTCTCTATGTCTTTGTTTTTCTCTGTCTCTTGAAATTTCTCGAAGTGTGTTTGTGTGTTCATGTATATGTATGTTCATGTGTGGAATTTCTTTGGCTATCACACACTTGCTACTTCTCTAGCATGTTGATTTTTTTTGGCCATCACACATATACTTGCTATTTCTCTAATTGTGTGTGGAATTTCTCTCAGATGTTTCTTCTCTCAGATGTTTCTCTAGTCAATTTACACACTTAATACTCTCTTGTACATATGAAATTTCTCTAACTTGCATATAAAATTTCTTTACAAATGTAGTAAGAGAAATTTTTTGCATTTGATTTTCACTAGACATATTACAAGCTTGCATATTTATTTCTCTAGCACATTTAATTTTTTTCTGAAATTTCTCTATCATGTTGATTTTCATTGGCCATAACACACTTACTATCTGAATTGCATATAAAATTTCTCTACAAATGTAGTCAGAGAAATTTACTTGCATCTTAATTTTTTCTAATACATTTGACTTTCTTTGAAATTTTTCTACAAATATAGGCAAAGAAATTTATTTGCATATTGATTTTCTTTAACATATTTGATTTTCTCTGAAATTTCTCTACAAATATAGTCATAGAAATTTACTTACATGTTGATTTTCTCTAAAATTTCTCTACAAATGTAGTCAGAGACTTGCATGTTGATTTTCTCTAATACATTTGATTTTCTCTAAAATTTCTACTGCAAATGTAATCAGAGAAATTTACTTTAATATAGATTTCTAACTCAGTAAAATTTTGTCAAATTTTTTTTTTTTCCGAATTTCATATTCATCATAAATCTTGTTTAATAGATCTCGATGAGAGTATTCCAAAAATATATTTTTTGTTGAAAAAGGACATCTAAATCAAAAGTTACTGAATTTTTAAGTTTTTAAAAATTTCAAAAAGTGAAAGACATTAGACTGAATGTAAAACACAAATATATTTTAGTCCAATAATTTTGGAGGGAAGAGACGCATGTTTTTGAAGGACCTAATGTAGTATGAAAGTTTATGTCATTCATCTCCTAAAATTATAATATTAGGGACGTTAAAAAAAAAAAAAACCTTTATTTTATTACACAAAAATATGATATTGTTATAAAGTTACAAATACGTAATTAATTTAATTTTTTTATATATAATTTATTTAATAAATCTTATAATATGAATGGTTTAAATTATTAAAATAAAATTAGAAGGAGCCCCACAAGTCTCATAGTAGTTGGTGTTCATATAATATCACAAACTAATAATTATTTGTTATTTTTTCTCCTATATATATATGTAACAAGATAGTTAGTGGATTCATCATTCTCATATAAATTTATTATTAATTAATAATATTATGATCTCGTTTGAGAAGTTGACTATTTTACTAGATTATTTTAATTTTTGACTATTTTAATAAGTTAAAATTAAAATTTTTATGTTTAAAAAAATAATTAAATTTTTTTATATATGAATTTTAATCCAAAAAAAAACTAAAACTCAACTTGCCAAATGGGACCTATGTGTTAATGATTTTAACAACAAAATCCGTTTCTTTGTTGAATTGAAAGAAGAAGCGGTGGTGTGGTGCGGTGTGGAGAAGGAGAGGGGAATACCCCACCAATTGATTGCTGTCAAAAGAGTGTTGTTTGGGTTGGGCCCCAATTTTATTTATTTATTTATTATTATTATTATTTGAGCTTTTGAAAGATGAGCTGTGATGATTAGTACCGACTTGGCCCCATTTAGAAATATATTATTTTAGTAATTTTTTATTCGACAGTGCTGTAGAGCTCTAATTAGAGCTGTTACAGTGCAACTCTAGTGAGCTGGCCACATAAAAAAAAAAAAAAAAAAAAAAAAGACCTGTGAGATAAAAGACAAAATATGAGGAAGAAAAAGACAAATTAATGCTCCATTAGAGTTCTCTTTTTAAAGGTCTAAATCATTTTTCTTTTTTATTTTTTAATTAAAATATGAGATAAATTTTTTTTATATGTTTAGAAAGATTTTTAAATTTTTTACGAAAAGTTGTGAAAATATAGAAAGGAAATGAAATTTTTAATTTTTTAATATAAATTATAAATTTTTTAATTTTTTTAATAATTTTTTAATTTTTAGACTAAAATTATTATTTCCCCAGGCCTAGTCGCTATCTGGGTCTTGTGTTTGAAGATGGTCAATAGATAGAGATAGACACAAACTCACCTGAAAGAACCTTCCTCAGTCTACCGACTCTGTATATATTTAAATATTAATATTAATATAATAAAGGCGGACTTTAGGAAGATATCATCAAATTTTTGGCCAAGCCATGTATGGTTCTTTTTTTTTTTCATTTAAAAAATTATATAAATTTTTTTTTGAGGATTTCATCTTTATAATCAAATAAAATTTTAATTTTATCAATTTAAATTTAAAATTTAAATTTATTTTCAATATAAATTATATGTTTATTTTTATTAAGTAAAACTGATAAAAGAAATATTTTAATTATTAAATCTAATGAAAAAATATATTTTAGATATTATATATACACTTATATTGAATTTAATGATTAAAATATTATTTTCTTTATTGATTTTACTTAAGAAAAATGGGCAAAAATAGTTTAGATTGAAAACAAACTAAAAAGTTAGAGTTTAAATTGATAAAATTAAAAATTCAGGATTTATTTTGTAAGAATGGTTAAACCGTGAAATTTGTTTTTGTAATTTTTTTCTCCTTTTTTTCCTTCAATTACGCTCCGTTTATTTTAATGAATGATAAAAAAATTCCAAAAAAAAAAAAATCGATATTTGGTTATCATTTAAAACAAAAAATTTCTATTGTTTGAAAACAAAATTCTGATTGAATCAAGTATCCATTATAAATTTTTATCAAATAGTTAGGGAGTTAGGAAAATGTCAAATAAGTTGGTAACCTCACTTTTTAGTCTAAAAGTCTAAAAGTCATTAAAAAAAATTAAAAAGTCAAGAACATATACCAAAAAGTCAAAGATTCTCTTTTCTCTCTACTTTTTACACATGTTTTCGTAAAAAATTAAAAAGTCATCCCAAACATACTACTTTTTTTTATATCATATTTTAATCAAAAAGTCAAAAATTATTAAAAAAAACCTGTTCCCAAACGAGGTCAATTTAGTGAAAATTAGTTTACGAAATTTTTAATAATAAAGTATTTTTGAGACTGATGAAAAATATTTTCTTTAAAAAATGTGAAAATATTTTACATTGAAACCTTAGTGAAGAATAAATGTGTAAATTTATAACAATTAATGGGCATAAATAAGTAAGAACAATATATTGATATTTTTCTTATAATTTAACTATGAAAAAAGAATAAATAAATAAAAGGACTTAAGAATAACTAGAATAGAAGGAAAAGAATCAAGAAACAAGTTAGTGGGAGAAAAAAAGAATAACCAAATAAAAATGAGAAACATTAAGCTCAAAGAGTACTGTTAAACATTTTTTAATTTATCTACAATAATGTAACAAGGGAGTTGAGTCTAATGTCTCGTTTGGAAACATCACTTTTTAGCTTAAAAGTCAAAAAATCACTAAAAAAATCAAAAAGCTAATAACCTACACCAAAAAATCAAAAATTTTATTTTCTCTTTACTTTTTATACATCTTTTCGTAAAAAATTAAAAAGTCATCCAAACATACTAATTTTTTTGACATCATATTTTAACCAAAAAATCAAAAAATTACTAAAAAAAACTTATTCTCAAACGAAGCCTGATTGATGATAATCTATATTATTGGAATCAATTTAACAAATAGTCCATAATATTTTAAGGATATTTTTCATTTATATACAAGGAGGGGTATCCCACTTTTAAATTTACAGAGGTACCCCACTTTTTGCTTGACTGGTGGGGTGACGATGCTCCAGTTGCTCACCATTCAAACATCGACCAAAAATTCATGAATTGCAAAATTTTAAGTCAATAAATACTTCGCTAAACCAACCGATGATTGAGGAGTTTTTTCTTTTTTTCAGAATATTCTTAAAAAATTAAATTATTTATGAAAATAATTCATTTTAAAACTATTTAACAAACTAATCAATTTTTTAAAACGATTTCAAATTAAAATGACTAGTTAGAAAGTGATTTCATAATAATATGGCCTACCTAACATTACAAACGTAGCGCTACAAAATTGTATTTTTAAAATGTGATTATAAAATCACGTCTTAAAAATGTGATTTCATTGTTAAATGCATCATGGTCAATGTGGCATCATGAAATCATATATTCAGGATGCAAATCCACGCTCTTTCTATCCATCCAATCACTCAAGAGTGGAATAAATTTGCTACATTACATTTTTTTTTTTTTTTTCAATTTTATAAGTTCTATGTTCTTGAGAAAAAATTGTATGATACAGAAGTGTTAGTTATGACTTTTGTAATTTTTGATTATGGCCTATAATAGTGTTAGTTATGATTTGATAGGACTTTTATAGTGTTAGCTATGATTTATTATAGTGTTGATTATGACATTATGTTAATTATAATTCAAAAGATATTTTATTGTACCTTATGTGGTGTTTGGTTAAAAAAAAAAATTTATTTTTTATTTTTATAAATTATGACTGAAGATGATCTAATTATGACATTTATAATAATTAACCTTACAAATGTCATAACCCATATATAACATGACCCTTTTAAGTAGTGGAGTAAAGTAAATACCATGAAAAATATTATTTTTCTTTATAAAACTTCCAGAGTGCTGTGTCCTTAGGGTTGCAATCAAGTCAAGCCAAACTGAGTTTTGCTAAGTTCGAGTTCAGCTCATTTGCAAGAGTCATAATTAAAAGGGGGATTTACTAAAATTTCCCCTCCCCTCTTATTTATTAATTTAATTATAATTGAGAATTACATTGAGAGCTTCATTCATGCTATTATTGAAACAAAGATCTAAAGTAAAATTGAAAATCCTTGATCGAGAGGTAGGGCAAAATGTTTGACGCCAGGGCTATTACCTTGTGGAGTGAGTCGAAAAGCTTTCTAACCAGTAAGCCTGCCAGCTTCCTTAAAAGGGGTAGAGCAGAATAATCGTCACCAGGGCTACTATCTGTTGGAGTGAGTCAAAAAACTCTCTCACTAGCAAGCCTGCCAACCTCCTTATAAGGAGGTGACCTAAAATGCCCTTCGCCAGGGCTAGGGCCAGGGCCAAAAACTCTCTCATTAGCAAGCCTGCCAGCTCCCTTGTAAGGGGGTGGCTTAAAATGACCGACCCCAGGGCTAGGGTTACTACTTGTTAGAGTGGGTCGAAAAAGTTGAAAAACTCTCTCACTAGCAAGCCTGCTAGCCCTCTTATAGGGGAATGAAACAAAATGATCGGCACCAGGGCTATTTCCTATTGGAGTGGGTCGAAAAACTCTCTCACTAGCAAGCTTGCCAGCTTCCTTATTGGAGGATGGAGTAGAATGACCAACGCCAGGGCTATTACCCGATGGAGTAGGCTGAAAAACTTTAGCACTAGCAAACTTGCCAGCTCTTTGATTGGGAGGTGAAGCAGAATGACCAACGCCAGGGCTATTACCTGATGAAGTGGGTAGAAAAGCTTTTGCACCGGCAAACCTGATAGCTCCCTGGTCGGGAGGTGGAGAATGGTGATGGATGGGGCAATTTGTTATTCGAGTGGGTTGAAAAGCTTTCTCACCAGAAAGCCTACCAGCTCCCTTATTAGGAGGCCCGCCAACACAAAGACTCTGGTACGGTGTTTTAGTTTGTATTTCTACATTCAACCGCGCTCCCTTAATTGACCTAACTCCACAAGAGAAAGTTATCTCAAGAAGAAAAACGCAAGTGAACAAGACCTTGCTTTTGTCCATAACTAATGAGAAGTGAGTTTCAAATGGAGGATAGGTTTGAAGATTATATTTTGAAGATTATATAGGCATTTTTTAGATAGTTAATAGCATCTTCAAAATAAATGTAAAAGATGTATTTATTTTTTTTAAAAAAATACCATATATAATCATATTTCTTACTTCTTGTTTTTTTCCCTTTTTACTCGAAGACATAAGTGAGTGAATCCTATATGTATTTATGAATATGAGCCGCATTTATTTGAATAAGTATATATGTACAGAAACTATTCACAAAATAGGACATAGACCTCTCATAAGAGGTAGGTCCCACATGTAAGAGTAGGGCCCACATGTGTGAGACCCACTCCTTGTGAGATATTTGTATCCCATTTTGTGAATGATTTTTGTATTCCTAATATTACTACATTTATTTTATGTCTAAAAGTGAGAAAATGATGTGAGAAATTGAATTATATAATATTGTTATTTCTTTTAGGGGCTGACTTATTTTGAAATTACATTTATAGTTCTTATTAGAGTAAAATGAGGACAAATAATTGATTTGATCTTTCTATATTTGTGAGAGAATGCTGCATACTTGGAATTTATAATTATTTTTTGGGTCAAGTTTGGGTAGATCTAGAGGCTCAATGTTAGAGTTGGGTTAGGCTTGGGTAGACGCAAAGTCTTTTATTATGTAGTGTTGGTCCAGCTCAAACCCGGCCTATTGTATGTCTACCCCTACTATATGGGCTTGTGAGATTCACTATGAATCTTAAGATGATCAAAATCATTCATTTTATAGAATTTTTCGTGTACATCATTCATAAGAAAAACTAGATCGATCCAATAATTATAATCTATTCAATTTATTACATTTGTATCTAAACAAATGAATAATAAATGTATTTTTAAAAATAGATCATTTATTTATTTATTTGTAACAAACGTGATAAATTGAATAGATTAAGATTATCAAATTGATTTAAAATTTTCTTTTACAAATGATATACACAAAAAATCTTACAAAAATGAATGATTTAAATTATTAAAACAAGCCCTATAATAAATTTTACGAATTTAAATAACAGCCTCCAATTCAGATTATTGATGTAGGAAAGTTCAGTCCATTCAAAAAAATTCTCAATTCTTATGACCTGAACGTCATGAATTTAATCTATTTTTTAACCCTAAAAAAGAAAGGCTATAAATAAATCCAACAACCAGAAGGGTCTTATTTATAGTTCAAATAGTTAATAATTTATAATTGATTATGTGTCGTTTTATTATAGAAGGGAGATTTATTAAATTTTTTTTTTAAGTGTTTGTATTTTAATTAGTCTATAAGATATTTTTATATTTTAATAAGTCATATTATTTAAATATTTGATCTACTAAATCCTAATTTTAATATTTAAAATATTTTATAGATATTTTTACCTTTACAAATATTTTTTGAACGGTTAACAATTTAGTGATGTGAATATTCATATTTTATAATATTAATATGAATATTTACATTGACGTGTGAATGTTCAAATTGATAGTGTAAACATTCACATTGACGGTGTGAATATGCACATCATGAAACATTATTAGGGGTATTTTAATAATTATGTCACTCATAGGACTTATTATAAGAAAATAATGTGAACTAAATAAAATATAAGTAAATAAAAAGTGATTTATGAAAAAGTGTCGCATTATAAAATGTCACGCAATTACCTAATAAGTCGGACATACCATATTTTTATTTTTTATTTTTAGGTAAATTATATTAATGGTTTCTAAAGTTTGAAACTTGTGTCACTTTAATCCCTAATCTTTTAATTGTAATACATTTAATATTGAATTTTGAATCTCGTTCTAAATAAGGACAATTGAAGACACTATTGCTCCATTTTAAACGCAAAGTATCAATTTAATAAAATATAAACTAGTTTGATAAAAATAAATATCGAAAATTATTTTTAAATTTTTAAAAGTTATTTGTACCCACCAAAGATAAAATTGTATAAAAATGATAAATCTTTTGCAATTTTTTTTAAATTTTTTACCAAATTAATTTTTAATATGTGTTTGGATGATGATTATGTAATGAGTGATTGTTTTTTGTTGATCTTTGTGGATGGTTATTATATAATAGATGATTATATTTGTTGTTAGAGTCATGCTAGGGACCCCAAATAAATTACCAAATTTTCTACTAAATATCTCACATGGGTGTGGGACCCACACAAATTACATGTGTGTGGATCCCACACCCATATTGAGAAGTTTGATAGAAAATTTGGTAATTTATTTGGAATCCATAGCAATTTCGTTGTTGTTAATAGATATTTTGGATAGTTATTATGTAATGGATGGTTATTAGACTTTTAATGTGTAATCGATATGTTTAATATATGAAATGTTTTTAGTATTGGATTTTTTAATTTAATAAATTGGTTCAATAATGATATCAAAATTGTAATTATGTTTGACTTTTTAAAAAATAGAAATTAATTTAACAAAATTAAATATAAAAAAATTATTTTTACCCTCTCAAAAGATAAAATTATATAAAAATAAGATCGAATTACACGAAAGGTCCCTATAGTTTAGAGTTTATGTCACTTTAGTTCCTGATTTTTTAATTGTGACATATTTGACTTTGAATTTTGAATCTTGTTTCAAATAAGGACAATTGAATATACCATTACTTAATTTCAAGGGTAAAGTCGTCAATTTGATAAGATATAAACTAATTTGATAAAAATAAATGTCAAAAAAATATTTTTAAATTTTTTAAAATTATTTATACTCACCAAAGATAAAACTATGTAAAATTGATAAATCTTTTACATATTTATTTATTTATTTATTTTACCAAATTAACTTTTATTATGTGTTTGGTTGATAATCATGTAATGGATAGTTATTTTTATTTTCATTAAATTAGTTTTTATTTTTCCAAAATCAAATATGGCGACAACTTTGATATCATTATTAAATCAATCCATTAAATCAAAAAATTCAAAACTAAAAACATTTCATATATTAAATGTATCGATTACATATTAAAAGTTTAATAACCACCAATTACATGATCATCATCCAAACATATAATAAAAATTAATTTGGTAAAAAATAAATAAATGTGTAAAAGATTTATCAATTTTACATAATTTTATCTTTGGTGGGCAGAAATAATTTTTTAAAATTTAAAAATATTTTTTTGACATTTATTTTGTCAAATTAGTTTATATTTTATCAAATTAACGACTTTAACCTTGAAATTGAGTAATAATATCTTCAATTGTCTTTATTTGGAACAAGATTTAAAATTTAGAATCAAATGTGTCACAATTGAAAAGTCATGAATCAAAGTAACACAAGACCTAAACTATAGGATTGTTAGTGTAATTTACTCTAAAAATAATGTGTTTTTAATTTTTTTTACAAATTTAATTTTTAATTTCTTAGAAATTTTTTTTCAAAAATTCTGAAAATCAAACCAAACAAACATCATTCATTAAAAAAAAAAGTCATTACATTTAAAACAACATACAAGTTAACTAGCATAAAATAAGTTGTATGACGATCTTGTGCTTGAAATAAACCATTTACAAATGAAATATCTTTTATTGTTCTTATTTAGAATAAAATTTAAAATTTAGAATCAAATATATCATAATTAAAAAAATAAATACTAAAATTACATAAATTCTAAACTATAAGAGTTATTAGTGTAATTCACCTTTAATTTGCGAGGCAGGTAAGGAAGAAGAACAAGGCCTCAAAACCAAAGAAAAACACCAACAGACTCGGAACATGATGTGCCACTTTTAATGCAGTTAGGACAACCAAAAAAAAAAAAAAAAACAGAGAAAATGTGGTCCATGTTTTCGCATAAAACTCTCTAGACATGACATGTGGAATTTGTTTCCAACACTACAAGAGAACAGGGCAACTAATACGGAGTTTTTTGCGACGGGTTAAGTGTCATTGCCAAAAATGATTTTTTACGACAGTGTAATTGCCGTCGTCAAAAAAGGTTTTTTGCGACGGCGTGTATCTGCCGTTGCCAAAAATGATCTTTTGCAATGGTAGCGACCCCCGTCGCTAATGACTGTAAAAGAAAAATGCAGAAAAATTTGCGACGCCTGGTGTACCGTCGCAAAAAAAATTATTTTGAGACAGGAAAAAGTTACTGTCGCAAATAGTGGACCATTTGTGACGGCAAAAACCCATCGCAAACTAAATCTTGGTAAAACGGCATTGTTTTATTTGTTAATATTTATCATTTGCGACGGCTGAAATATACCGTTGCAAAAAATAAAAATTTTGTGTCCCACTTATTTTATCCCATTCGCAGTCAAGTGCTCTCCAAAATCCCTAAAAAGCTTTCTGAAACCAAAATCTCCAAAATCCCTAAAATTCTGAAACCAAATCCCTCAAAATCCCTAAAAGTTACTGTCGCATTCAGCATTGCCATACATTGAAGAGGGTGAACGAAGGTGAACAATGAGTGATGAGAGTGAACGACGGCCTTCGCCGGAGTAACGAGCAGCAGCGAGTGACGGCTAGCAGCAACCCTTCCACTCTCAACTCCCTCCTCCTTCCATCTCCTCCTCTAGATCTCACTGCTGCCGAAGTTTCCTTGTCAGAGCTGTAAGTGCTCTATGTTTATTTATTTACAAAATCTCATTTTTGTTTTTGGCTAGTGTTTATTTATTTAGTCTTATTTAGTCTTATGGTCAGTTTCTTCAGGTTCCAGCCATATGTTTAATTTTAAGTAAATCCTTAAACTGCATCCCTCTCAAGATTCAAGATTACCTATATATATATGTATATCAGGTAGGTATATATATGTGTCTTCTGTATATTCATGAATTATACACACTCTCATATTGGCTTGTGCGAATCTTCACCAGTGTTTCAATATCATCTCTTCTAGGGCTCATCATGTCGTCATTTTTGCGGTGTTTATGATTGAGTATTCTATTGATGATTCCTGATTGTTTTGGGGGTTTGTTTAGCGAATCCTATTTATATATGTACTGTTTATTAATCATTTATTCATCTATCTGTGTTGCTTATTTGGGCACTGTTTGGATATCATTTCAAGAGTACTTGAATGATGTGAGGAGTGTAATTGAAAGCAATTTGCAATTTGTAAAATATACATGAAAGTTTTTTTCAATTGGTATATGTACCAACTAAATCAAATGCCCATTGCAAATTTTGTAAATAAAAAAAATCTACTTGTAACTTAAAAGAAGGAATATATAACACTAAAAATGATGTATTAGTGGTATTTATTTCAAATAGTAGACCATATACTCCTCAATCTAGAATACACTCCTCAATCTAGAATACAAAATGCTCAAAGTTTTCAAAAGGAAGCTGCAACTGTAGCAGTGTCATCCTATTTTTCCGCTATAGGTAATCTGGAGTGATCTGCCTTCATGGATGCTCATTTTCTGTTTTGTTACATGTGTCCTTTTTCTATTTTTTTTTAGTTTCATTTTTGTCTTTAGGTTTTGCATTGTTTCTTTGAAGCTTGAATTGATCAAGTTATGATTAATGTTACAACAAATTTACACCAAACAAGCCCATCTCATCCCTATCTATTAATTTTTAAATCAATTTGTGGACCATATTTTTAATTGTGTTGAATTATATTTAATTGTTCCTTTGTTGATTTGCTAAGTTTTATTTAGGCTAATAGTTAGAAATCAGAATCACAATTTTGTTGAAGACAAAAACAATATTTTGCTTAAAAAATTATATTATATGATAAATATTTAAATATAAAAAAGACTTTCTTGTTATCTCTCATTTTCATGTTGCTCTCTTGAGTCTCAACATGTGATGTGATCCCATTCATTGCCTTCTAGTATTGTTTACGATAGTGATGGTTATAGAAATTTTAAATAGGGAAGATATGTATGTTTCTCCATACAATGCTAATTGCTGTTTATAGAGATTTTTTTGGAACACACTATTTATAGAGATTGGTTTTTAAATTTTTCTTCAAATCGTTCAGATTCTAAAGCCAAAGCATATTGCCAAATAAAATTAAGCCACACAAATAAAGTTGAAAGAAGTCTGATTTAATGTTAAATATAGATTCATCACCAAATTCTTTGTTTTAAAATTTTGAACAAATTTCAAATTTTGTTTTCCGGCCTTCTCAATTACTGGATTTTAGTCTTTCCTATATTCTTATTTACATAATGTCATACCCCATCATCACAAAAATAATATTTACATGATTTTGGTTGGATATTTTTCAAACTGGGAATCCGATTCGAGTCCTGTCTTGTCCCACAAGTCTCTCGTACCTAGGTGGTCGTGCTAATCTTGTCCTGTCTTGTGCCAAGTTTCGTGCTAATCTGATGCCGTTTGGTAACTTTGGGGTGTCAACACCTCAAATTCTAAGTTTTTTAAGAAATTAGTTTGCCTAGACTGAAATCTGGCTCTAACTCCCAGATCGGGAACCCGATTCGAGTCCCGTCTTGTCCCATAAGTCTCTCATGCCATGGCGGTCGTGTGTGCCAAGTTTCGTGCTAATCCGACGCCGTTTGGTGACTTTGGGGTGTCAACACCTCGAATTCTAAGTTTCTTAAAAATTAGTTTGTCTAGACCGAAATCCGACTCTAACTCCCAAACTGGGAACTCGATTCGAGTCTCGTCTTGTCCCACAAGTCTCTCGTGCCTAGGAAGTCGTGTGTGCCAAGTTTCATGCTAATCCGACACCGTTTGGTGACTTTAGGGCGTCAACACCTCGAATTTTAAGTTTCTTAAGGAACTAGTTTGTCTAGACAGAAATCCGGCTCTAACTCCTAAACTGGGAACCCGATTCAAGTCTTGTCTTCTCCCACAAGTCTCTCGTGCCAAGGTGGTCGTGTGTGCCAAGTTTCATGCTAATCCAACGCCATTTGGTGACTTTGGGGCGTCAACACCTCAAATTCTAAGTTTGTTAAGAAACTAGTTTGCCTAGACCGAAATCCGGCTCTAACTCCCAAACCAAGAACCCGATTCGAGTCCCATCTTCTCCAACAAGTCTCTCGTGCCAAGGCGGTCATGTGCGTCAAGTTTCGTGCTAATCCGACGTTGTTTGGTGATTTTGGGGCGTCAACATCTCGAATTCTAAGTTTCTTAAGAAACTAGTTTATCTAGAGTGAAATCCGACTCTAACTCTAAACCATGAACCCAATTCAAGACTGATGTTTTAAGACTATTTGTTTGTTTGTTTGTTTTGTTTTTTTTTTTTTTTTGTTTCTTCAAATTAATCATGTTTTATAGTTATTTGGATGTTTAATTTTTGTGGATGTGTGTAGAAGAGATATTTAAGAGAAGAACAGAGGATGGATAAGAGTTGGGTTGACTTGCTAAATAGGATGTCGAGGGAATACATTAATGGGATTGATCAATTCCTTGTGTTTGCCTACACCAATAGGGCTGAAGGTTCGATGATTAGTTGTCTATGTAGGAAATGTGAGAATCGATATCATTTTGTACGAGAGAGTGTGCGGGAGCATCTGATTTTGAATGGTTTTTTAAAAAAGTACAAACATTGGATTAATCATGGGGAATCTTACGTATCTCTTCATGGTAATCAAGAGTATGAAACATTGGCTAATTTAGACATTAGGGATGATATGGTTGGAATGAAACAAGGGGCTATGGGAAATCCATATACCGATACAAGTGTTGAGGGTAATGAACCACAGGCGCCTGATCCCCATGCATCTGAACCCCAGCTCGGTCCAAATGTAGAGACTGTAAAGTATTTCAAACTTCTTCAAGATGCACAAAGTGAATTATATCCGGGTTGTCAGAAGTTTACATCTTTGTCATTCATTGTTCAACTTCTACATCTAAAGGTTCTTAATCAGTGGACATACAAGTCTGTTGACATGTTGCTTGAGTTATTGAATAAGGCGTTCCCGTTAGGTGTGAAGCTCCCAGACTCATATTATAAACCTCAAACGATCACAACAGATTTAGGCTTCACGTATGAGACGTGGGATGCATGTTCCAACAGTGGCATGTTGTTTCGAAACGAGGACGCCAATCTTGATAAATGTGTCATATGCAACAGTTCTAGATGGAAATCAAATGGTGATGGTGGTTCAAATGGTCCTAACAAAGGCGGCAAACAAATAGCTGCAAAACAGATGAGGTATTTTCCTTTAAAGCCAAGGTTGCAGAGGTTGTTTATGTCATCCAAGACGGCCAAGTTAATGACATGGCATGCAGAGGAACGAACTGATGATGGTGTCTTTAGGCATCCTGCTGATTCCCTTGCATGGAAAGATTTTGACCGTCGGAATATTGACTTTAGTAATGATTGCTGTAGTGTAAGGCTTAGCTTAGCATCTGATGGGTTTAACCCATTCAGGACGATGAACATAGTTCATAGCACTTGGCCTGTTGTGCTCATTCCATATAACTTGCCGCCATGGATGTGCATGAAGCAACCATTTCTAATTTTATCTATGTTTATTGATGGCCCGAAAGGACTCGGTGACAAGATTGATGTGCATATGTAACCGTTGATTGAGGAGTTGAAAGAACTATGGAATGACGGTGTCTCCACATTTGATACATCAACAAATCAAATGTTTCAATTGTATGCAGCTTTACTGTGGACAATTAGTGATTTTCCTACATATGCAAACTTGTCAAGATGGAGCACTAAAGGTGAATATGCATGTCCTTGTTGCAATAAGGAAACTACATCGCGTTGGTTAAAGCATAGTAGGAAACAATCATACTTGGGTCATCGCAGATTTTTACCTAGTGGCCATAAATTTCGAAAGGATTAAGTATCATTTGATGGTAGTCGGGAATTCATACTCAAACCAAAATTGTTGTCTGGAACTGAGATGTTGCTACAATTAGAATGTGAGGGTATTTTAACCCAATACAAGAGGGATGACCTTAAGGAGAGGCATAGGAGACAAGTTGAGAAGGAGAAAACTAGACATCGCACCCATAGTTGGAAGAAAAAGAGCATCTTTTATGAACTTCCATATTGGGATTGGGAGCACAATCTAATAAGACACAATCTCGATGTGATGCATATAGAGAAGAATGTTTATGACAATGTGTTGTGGACAATATTAGGGATTGCAGGAAAATCGAAGGATGGTGTTAATACTCGACGTGATTTACAAGAAATGAATATTAGAAAACCCCTACATTTGTAGTTAAGAGGGTCGAATAAAGCTTATTTACCACCAGCACAATTCATGATGACCAAGGATGAGAAAGATTTGTTCTTGAAAGTGTTGAGGGAAGTTAGAGTTCGCGATAGGTATTCATCCAATATATCGCGTCACATGCGCTCGCATGATAGAAGTATTGGGGGTCTTAAGAGCCACGATAGTCATATTCTGATGAAACAACTTATTCTATTGACTATTCGAAGATTGTTACCGAAGAATGTAATTGAAACTTTAATTGAATTGAGCAATTTCTTTAGACAATTGTGTTCCAAAGTGAATCGTGCGATGGATTTGCAATATATTCAAGATCGTATCGCCGTAACACTTTGTCATCTAGAGAAAATATTTCCTCTGAATTTTTTTGATATAATGGAGCACTTGCCTGTACATCTAGCTGACGAAGCATTATTTGCTAGAGCAATTCAGTTTCAATGGATGTATCCAATTGAGAGGTATCTTCTTACTTTAAAGCAATATGTGCGTAATGGAGCTCATCCAGAAGGTTCAATTGCTAAAGGATATCTTATGGAAGAATGCATGAATTTTTGTGCACAATATCTCAATGATGTGGAAACCAAATCTAGTCGTCCCGTGAGGAACTACAGTGGTGATGATAATCTAGGTCATGTTGTTAGTGAAAGCACAAGCTTTTATCTTGATAATACTTCTTGGGTACAAGCTCGTCAGTATGTCTTATTCAATACAAGTGCGGTTCAACCCTTCATAAAGTAGGTTATGTCACTCACTAAATATTTTATTATGTTTCATTGAATTTTGAACCAAATTTTTTTTAATGATAAATTTTTAATCTACACAGCAAACACCTTGAAGTACTTAAGGTCAAAATGCCTTGTGTTGACGATCATCAGCTTCGGCGTGAACATTTTGAAACTTTTCACATTTGGTTTAAGGACATGTATGTATTTAAATCTACAGATTCTAGTTACCTAAGTCGAACTACATTTTAAATTTTACATTTTTTTTTTTTAAATAGGTTCAAACTTTGCGAAGGACTAGTGATGTCACATTTTTTGAAGAGATTATTGTATTGGCAAATGGTCCTTATAACCTGGCAATGAGGTTCAACGGGTATATCATGAATGGGTTTTGGTATCGAGTAAAGGCCACGGATGACCGTCAAGCCACACAAAATTGTGGTGTAGGCAGATACCATAAGTTATGCTAGTCGGAAAGACAAGAATCCTCATATGGGGTCTGTGTACTATTATGGACAATTGACAGATATTGTTGAGATTCGATATTCCAATGAGAAGAAGCATGTGTTGTTTAAGTGTGATTGGATTGACAACATTCACGGGAAGATACAAGATGTCTTCAATTTCACATTGGTCAACTTCAATCATTTGTTGTACCGAGATGATCGAATTACCAATGAACCTTTCATCTTGGCATCCCAAGCAGAACAAGTTTGGTATGTTGCAGACCCGTTAGAACCAGACTGGCAAGTAGTGGTGAAGATGTCTCAAAGAGGTTTATTTGATATGAATTTGACTGATCCATAAATCGAGCCATATATGAGCCAACAATTGGAAGAAAACATAATGCTCTGTGATGAAGAAGTTGGTTAGGTGAGAGAAGCCACAGAAGGAGAAACACTTGATGTTGAAATAGACTGATATTTAATAAATATCAGTAATTGAATTAAGGCCAAGGTTGTAGTTAATCATCAGTTTCTTAATTTACTTTGCCTTTGTAATTGTATTAGTTCAATTAATGTCATATTATAGTTTATTCAAAACCATTATCTACGTTTCTAATGTCAATTAATGTCATATTGCTTGTAGATTATTATGGCAAGGAAGAGGAAGCCTGATCATCCCCTACGCATGATGTCCGATGTGGTACGTAAGAGGACATCAGAGGCACCACCATCAGAGGAGGCATCACATCGACCACCATCAGAGGGGCCATTAGTGCCACCATTATCTAACCAGCCACCACAGCGACCACCATTAGTGGCACCATCATTAGAGGAGGCATCACAGCAAGCACCATCAGAGGGGCCATTAGTGTCACCGCATCGACCACCATCAGTGGCACCACAGTAGCTATCATCTACTCAGGCTCCATGCCTACCATCGGTGCGTCCACCATCAGTGGCACCACAGCAGCTATCATCCTAACTAGAGTCATCATCTTATGAGCCAACCGCAGGTATATAAATTTGCTTTGATTTGTATGAAAATTATTTAAATATACATTTATTTATTCTCATTATATGTAACTTGTTTATTCTCATTGTATTTTCCAGACCCTTCGACTTTTTCACAGTCCACCTCAGGTATAATAATTCGATTTGTATTAACATTATTTAAATTTGCATTTGTTTATTATCATTGCATATTGTTTATTCTTATTGTATCTCACAGGTTATGTTAGTTCTTCATCAACCTTGACTAGACGTGGTAGAGGATGTGCCAAGGGCATTAAAGAGTGGGGTATTGGTACAAAGTTGGACATACAATTTGACAAAAATTACTGCCCAATAGGGGATAATGTGCCTAAGTTAACTACTTAATTTGGCATTATTGTGCGGAATGGTAACATTATTCCTCTTACTTTTCTTGACTGGAACACTGTGCCTGATGATATTCTTGATGCTATCTGGAAGGATGTGAAGGTAAAAGTATATTTTTGTCCAAAAATTCAAATTCTAAAATTGTGTTATTATTATTTAAACTTTGAAATTGTGTTTTATAGGACAATTTGAATATATGTCCAAAGAGGTATAAGCCAATCTACATGAAAAGCTGCAACAACATATGGAAGGATCACAAGAATAAGATTAAGAGCAAGTATTTCAAGCCTAGAAGTTCTAATCTTAATCTAAAGGATGATGTTCCTTTGCACATTGTACAAAGCCAATAGGAAGAACTTGTGGAGTATTGGCGTACTTCCGATGCTGAGGTATACAAATAATTTATATGTATGATATGTAAACATACAAATCATATTTATATGCTTACATTTGTTGAACCTGTTATAGAAAATTACGACTAAGAACGCTAAAAATCGACGAGCTCACGGCATAACTCATACCACAGGGCGTATTACTTTCGCTTAGATTCGGCATGAGGTTTATATTTTATTGTTTTATTTTTGTATATAAATAAACATTGTATATTTGCAAATTATTTGGATTCTAATTTTCATATTTCTAAAAAAATCTAGATGACCAATAAGGAGGAGTCTACTGATAAGATGAATGTTTAGCTTATGACACGTAGAGCAGATGACCCTGAGGTTATCCAGACCTTGGTAGTTTTTAAACACCTAACAATGTATTTAAATTTTATTTTTTATTTTTTGTGTGTCAACTATCTTAATTTGACATATACTTGTATGTCTTATTCAATACATGATGAGTTTAATCGTTAACTCTCCATGTTACCTGAGGATTGTCGGACTTTGGAGGCTAGAAATGCCATTTCCCATGAATTGATAGGTCATGACGGACATGAATATTGTCACACATATAGGAGAATTGTGCCTTGGAGCGCCATGTATAAAGATGGTGTTGGGCCATCACAGTCAACACCCCAGCCATCGACTATTGTTTAGATCACCCAACAGGTTCGTGCGGAGCTAAGGGATGAGTTGAGGAAGAAGCTGAGGGAGGAGATGCGAGCAAAGTTCTCTACACATTTACAGCAGATGAGAGCTGAGATGATGGCCTTTGTGTCACAAGGGGTGAGTGTGGATCCCAACAGATAGGTCCGATATAAATTAAATTGTTTAATAGTTAAATTTTCACACAACATATATGTACATATATATAATAAAATTCAAATATGATTAACACAATATGTATTGATTGTCATAGGTTCCTGATGCATCGAGTGGCTATCGGGTATTTAGGGAATCTGCAGGAGATGAGAGTCCATATAAACCACCACCAGAAGATTAGGTATAAAATGTGTCTTTGCATTATAAGCTAAGAATAATCATAAATTAACTGTACACAGCCCAAAAGGATAGAGGCTAGGCACGAGAGACTTGTGGGAGAAGATGGAACTCAAATTGGGTTCCTGGTTTGGGAGTTAGAGCCTGATTTTGGTCTAGGAAAACTAGTTCCTTAAGAAATTTGAATTCGAGGTGTTGACACCCCAAAATCACCAAACGGCGTCGGATTAGCACGAAACTTGGCGCACATGACCGCCTAGGCACGAGAGACTTGTAGGAGAAGACGGGGGCTCGAATTGGGTTCTCGGTTTGGGAGTTAGAGCCGGATTTCACTCTAGGCAAACTAGTTCCTTAAGAAACTTGAATTCTAGGTGTTGATGCCCCAAAATCACCAAATGGCGTCGGATTGACAAGAAACTTGGCACACACGACCGCTTAGGCACAAGAGACTTGTGAAAGAAGACGGGACTCGAATTGGATTCTCGATTTGGGAGTTACAGCTAGATTTTACTTTAGACAAACTAGTTCCTTAAGAAACTTGAATTCGAGGTGTTGACGCCCCAAAATCACCAAACGGCATCGGATTAGCACGAAACTTGGCACACACGACCGCCTAGGCACGAGAGAATTGTGGGACAAGACGGGACTCGAATTGGGTTCCCGATTTGGGAGTTAGAGCTAGATTTCGGTTTAGGCAAACTAGTTCCTCAAGAAATTTGAATTCGAGGTGTTGACGCCCCAAAATCACCAAACGGAGTCAAATTAGCACGAAACTTGGCACACATGACCGCCTAGGCACGAGAAACTTGTGGGAGAAGATGGGGCTCAAATCGGGTTTCCTGTTTGGGAGTTAGAGTCAGATTTTACTCTAGGCAAACTAGTTCTTTAAAAAACTTAAATTCGAGGTGTTGACGCCCCAAAATCACCAAACGACGTTGGATTAGCACGAAACTTGGCACACACGAATGCCTAGGCACGAGAGACTTTTGGAAGAAGACGGGACTCGAATTGGGTTCCTAGTTTGGGAGTTAGAGCCGGATTTCGGTCTTGGCAAACTAGTTCCTTAAGAAATTTGAATTCAACGTGTTGATGCCCCAAAATCACCAAACGGCATCGGATTAGCATGAAACTTGGCACACACGATCACCCAGGAACGAGAGACTTGTGGAAGAAGACGGGACTGGAATTGGGTTCCCGATTTGGGAGTTAGAGCTAGATTTCGGTCTAGGCAAACTAGTTCCTTAACAAACTTGAATTCGAGGTGTTGATATCCCAAAATCACCAAACAGCGTCAGATTAGCATGAAACTTGGCACACATGACCGCTTAGGCACGAGAGACTTTTGGGAGAAGACGAGACTCGAATCGGGTTCTCGGTTTGGGAGTTAGAGTTGGATTTTGGTCTAGGCAAACTAGTTCCTTAGGAAATTTAAATTCGAGGTGTTGATGCCCCAAAATCACCAAACGGCGTCAGATTAGCACGAAACTTGGCATACACGACCTCCTAGGCATGAGAGACTTGTGGGAGAAGACGTGGCTCAAATCGGGTTCTCGATTTGGGAGTTAGAGCTGGATTTCACTCTAGGCAAACTAGTTCCTTAAGAAACTTGAATTCGAGGTGTTGACGCCCCAAAATTACCAAATGGCGTCGGATTGGCACAAAACTTGGCACACACGACCACTTCGGCATGGGAGACTTGTGGGAGAAGACGAGACTCAAATCGAGTTTCCGATTTGGGAGTTAGAGTCGGATTTCACTCTATGCAAACTAGTTCCTTAAGAAACTTGAATTCGAGGTGTTGACGCCCCAAAATCACCAAACGGCATCGGATTAGCACGAAACTTGGCACACACAATCGCCTAGGCACAAGAGACTTGTGGGAGAAGATGGGACTCGAATCGGGTTCCCGATTTGGGAGTTAGAGCCAGATTTCATTATAGGCAAACTAGTTCCTTAAGAAACTTGAATTCAAGGTGTTGACGCCCCAAAATCACCAAATGGCATCGGATTAGCACGAAACTTGGCACACACGACCGTCTAGGCATGAGAGACTTGTGGGAGAAGACGGGACTCGAATCGGGTTCTCGGTTTGGGAGTTAGAGCCGGATTTCGGTCTAGCCAAAATTATTTCCTTAATGTAGACACCCCATTTTTAACCGTCCTCAAGACTCGGATGTTATCACTTGTGCACTCGATGATTATGATTGCATGTGTTTGTTTTGAGTGCTCGAAGTCCTTGGCGGAGTGCCCTGCCTTTGAGCTTTGAAAGCTCATCTGTTTTGTTCCTTGTTTTGGACCAAAATCTTGTTGTTTCCTGCTTGGAACTTTTGGTGACCTGTCAACCACCACCATAAGTTGTCGACCATGGATAATGGTTGTCGGCTAGAGGTGTGGCCGGTCGGCCACCAGTGGTGGCCGACAGCGACCAATGCCTTTTTCAGATATTTGTTGACCGTTGTGCCAGCAATTGGCACAATGAGTTGCATCTGCCTACACGTGTATAGTAGGATGTTTCTAAGCTCAAAGAGTGTTTTTCTATATATATGGGGGTTCCTACCCCATTTTGGGAGGTTAGCAATTTTGGAACAAAATTCTCTCTCTCTCTCTCTCTCTCTCTCACAATTTTGTACTTTGTAGCTAGTTTTCTCTACACTTTTACATACACTGCCTTGATCAAAGTTACTTATCTTTGAGCTGAGGTTCCTTGAGACTTGTTTTGAGATCTAGCAAGTGGTTTTAGCTTGGATTTGTGCCTAGAGTTGCTCTTTGCTTCAAGAGGTAATTTACTTGTTTTGTTCACTTGTTTAGTATACTTGTTTTCTCATCTTTTTAAACTATTTTGAGGCTGGTTTTGAACAAAAAAAAACTCTGTTTTCATGACTTAAAAGTGGTGGTTTGAGCATTTTTTTAGTTAGGGGTGGTTCACCCTTCTTGCTTATTAGCTTGTATAGCTTTTGTGCATTTATTCATCACTTTCAAACCAATTTTTTTTGACCTTTTAACCACTGAATTTCAAAGGTTTTTCAGTGGTAAAAAAGTCATTTTAAAGCCCAAAATTGGAGGGGTTAGCCTCCCCTCCTTATGTCTTGTTTGTATGCCTAGTTAGCTTCACATGTTAGCATGTTTTCTTAGCTTAACTTAACTAAAGTCCAGCGTGTTTTAGTCTCTAAAATAACCTATTGTAGCTCTGTTTTGGGCTGGTTAGTTTGTTTGAGTCTTGTTTTTCATAGTTGTAGTGTTAATTCCTTCACTAATTTGGTGTTTCAAGGCTTTAACCATTATTGGTGTGAGTTAGTTACATGTTTTAGTGCTTTTATCACTCAATTTCAGCACATACAATCTCTGCAATCTTCCTCATTTCTTCACTTTTTTCATTTGTTTTGAGGCTTATTTCAACCTTAGGGTTGTTTAAGCTTGAGATTAAGGCTCATGCTTAATGGTTTAATCCTCCTTTGAGGGTTCATTACCAACGGCATGAAGCTTCTCTCATGCCTTAAACCACCCATTGGTTGACACTTCTTTCACTTTAAAAGACACTCACCAATGGACAAATTGATTAATGGATGGTTTGGTAATTAATGTCATTTTCCTAGGTCACCATTGCCTTTGATCATGCATGATAAGGTGGTGGTCATTTTGGTCTTCTTTGTGCGTTTATTGAACTTGTACAAACTTAGTCCCTTAGCTATCATGCATGGAAATTGCTTGATTGATGGTTGGAGGGCCAAGAGTTTCTCTCTTTTGAGCTTGTGTGATGATAAGGAGGGTAAACAGTACAAACAACCTGTGAGAATACACTATTTTGCTCTTTGTTATAGCATGGAAGTGTGAACCAGTAGTGGCCGATAGCTACCATCAGTGGCCGACCGGCCCCCATTGGTAGTCGACCGGCCCCTTGTCCCTTTTGTCGGCCAGCAGTGATTTTTGCACAATGTGATGGTAAGATGAAGCAGAGGTGTTCTGGAAGTTGGCAGAATTTTCAGTGACCAAATGTGCAAACAGAGGCTCGTAGCAGCAAGGCAGTGGCTTTTCGGGTGCAGAATCGAGCATGCGCATGCACATCCATCGCTTCCCGGGGCTAAGTAGTTGATTACTTAGTTTATTTGCAATTGACTTGTAATCCATTAATTAGCTAAGTAGTTAATTAGATGTGATGTAATTATTAAATTAGTTAGCTAGAATAGTTAATTAGTTTTCGGTTTGTAATAATTAGTTAGCTTAATTAGCGTAGTTAGTTGGTTAGCTTATTCATTCGAACCCTCATTCGCGAGGGCGTAATGTTGTAATAGGTGTGCGTGCATGTGTGTATGTTTTCCAACTCCACGTCTTTCTCTCTTTTATTTAATCACTTTCGATGGTTAAATTAGGGACATATTTCAATTAGCATATCGCATGCTTGCATCCATTCATCTTGTATTGCATGCACCGAGGCTCGGCGCATCATTCAAACTGTATTGCCATTTCAATACTTCTTTGAATACGTGTTTAACCGCATGGTGTTCAAATCGATCCATATGCCATATTAGTAGCCGAGCCTATTAAATTGCATATTGCATGTGTTGCATTAGACACTCGGCATAATTAGGATCATACATCTTTCTAACTAGTTTCTGTTTTGGCTTGGAGTACTCGGTGAGTCTTTATGCTTTAGCATACTTGCATGAGTGTGATTGCCATATTGCCATGACTAGCATGCTTGCCACGAGGCTATGTGCTTAAATGCTAGACTGCATGAATGCCTATGGATGAAAGCTTGTTGTTTGAATTGGAACGATTCAACTTTTGTGCATTTTAAGCCCACTTTGTTGAGTGGCAAATCATGTTTTAAGCCCACTATGTTTGGTGGCAAATTCGTTTCTTTAAGCCCACTTGAGGTGGCAAATTCAAACAATTTTCGCAAACAAACATGAGTTGGATTGTTCCAAATTGAGCAAACTAGTCTATACTTGCTTGTGCACATTACATAGTAAAGCTAGTTTAATAAACCAGAATAAGAACACATAATGTTTATAAAAAATTGTATCATGATTAGTAGAGGCTGATCTTTGATCAGGCGAGCAGGGGTACTCAATTCATGACCTTCCCCTCTTGTACCTAAGTTCTTGAGCCGAGGCAACTTTGGTGATGACGGACACATGGCCTTCAGCATGAGTCAGGGTTTCCTAAATTTTTCCAAAATAAAATATTTAGGTGGCAACTCTGTATCTGGAAAAGCAGTCCAATTTTGGCATTATTTGATTTAAAATCAATTTTTCAAAAAGATTTGCCGGATTTGGACTATTTGGCATTTATCAGTTTCACATTGCACTTGTGAGATTAGATTCAGAATCTTGGGAGTCCGAACTGTGAGGCCTTTCTTTCAAACTTTTCTGAAAGGCGGGACGCAGAAAAAAGGTGAGTCCACAATTTCTGGCGACTCTGTTGGGAAGTTAGAGAACTTGACTCGAACTCATGATATGTTGTTTTATCTACACTTATGTGTTTCTTTGCATTTGCATTTACATCGGTGCGCCTAAGTCACAGTGTTTGTCATCTGCTATTCCTGAGTGGTTTGTCGGAGGCTTACTTGGAAAAGTTTGCCAAAAGGCTGACCGGTTGCGGGCTCTGCCACGATGGGAACACAAACCTTGGATCTGGACCACCGCTGTACCGTTTGATCCTCCTTTCACTTCTATGTGTTAGGTGTGAGAGGTATATAAGGTAGTCTTGCTGAGGTACCCTTTTTGACCAATCGACCTAGTTACATATCGAAAACCATAGAGACTGTTCCAAACTAGGATAGGTTGCTCACGCGAATGCAAGAATTGTATGAAACCGCTTGTTTTGTGTAGTGAACCCCTAGTTCCTGACGAAACTAGAACAGGGTAACCCTACCCCATCATAGGGGTGTTTTGGCTCTCACTTGCTTGATATGTGTTTTTAGAGTGAAACTCTGCAGGAATGTATGTATTAGTTGCAAGTCTGGGTATCAGTTTTGAGGCAGAAATCAGTGTTGAGTACCGTTCTCCAACTTATGATTGTAACTGCGCGTTGTCTGTGTCTAAGCCGAGGTGCTGTGTGGTTTTTGATTTTCTGTTTCTTTTGCTTTATTTTCTTTTTGCAAGGTAGTCTTTCATCATTGCTTTTAACGATTTTGTTACCTCCCAAGCACTCTGGACCCGAGTAAGACGACTTTACCGATCCGGGAATCTTGTGAGAGGACAGCCAGTGTTTGCTTCGCTCCCACCGGTTACAAGATGGAGGAGGGTCAGGCATAACTCACCAATTCAGCAGTCACCACTTACTTCGCCTGTGCTCAGTCAGGCCTAGTCATCTGCTTCTACTCCGGAAAGACAGTATACACTAGTTCTGATAGCTCAGCATTCTGCAGTCAGCATGGAAGATATGTTTCGCCAACTCCAGTAGACCATTGAGACTATGCAACTAGACGCTGCCCGTTAAGCTGAGACCACAACCCGTCAAGCCGAGGTTGTCGCCCGCTAAGCAGAAGTAATAGAAAGGCTTTAGCAATAGCAGCCATAACCAGCAGTAGCCTCAACATCCCATCCACCCCTAGCGGGAATTCTGGCACCTGGGGTCACAATTAATGTCTCAGAAAATGCGGACATTCAGGCAGATCCGATCTTACCTCAGACCTCCAAGGCACCAGTTTACCCGACGGAGGCGCCGTTTGAATTCGAGGTTGACCCTACCGCATTGAAGGTCAGCAAGATAGAAAAACTCTTCAAACGGGCGCAGAGTGTGAATTCAATCCCTGATATTGAGGATGGCTATATTGACTCAACAGTGACTTTGCTAGACAGATTCAAGATGCTGTACATAGACCGGTTTGATGGCTCCGGAGATCCTATGGTCCATCTACGGCTATACTCTGATATCGTACGGCCAATGGGTCTCACTAGACTATAGAAGTTGTTGCTTTTCGGCCGAACCCTGTCGGGTATAGCGACCATCTGGTATGCCAAACTTGAGGACTCTGTTAAAAGAAATTAGGAGGAAATGGCTGAGGCCTTCATAGAGCAGTACGCCTATAATACTCAAATCAAGGTCACTACTCATGATCTCGAAGTAACTCGCCAGGAGCCAAAGGAGGGCTTCTCGGATTTTGTGACCCGGTGGAGGGCTAAGGCCTCCATGATTACTATCCGACCGTCTGAAAAGGACCAAATCAGAATGGTGGTCCATTACTTGAGAGGAAGATTGTTACAGCAGATGATAGTCTTGCCTTTGTCTACTTTTGCTGAGTTCCACGAAATAGGGGTCCAAATTGAGGATGTGATGAAGCAGGGACTGATAGACCATGAGAAGGAACAGCCCGAAAGACCCTTTATACGTGGCTCCAATGCAGCCACGACTGGTGGCACCTCTGCACGACCTTCGGATGTATGGTCACCACCACACCTAAAACTGCCAACCCCTTTGCCGGTATATCAAGCACAACCTCACAAACCTTAAGCCATCAGGCCTGAGGCCAGAGGGTCTTCACCTCGTTCTATATGTCCTTATTCGCAGCCCTGAGGGTCCTGATCAAAAAAAGGCATCTTAAGCCGTTAGAACAACGCCCACTGCTCGATCCTCTCTCACCTAAACACAACCTAGCCAAATATTGTGTCTTCCACCAACAGCGTGGTCATGACACTGATCAGTGCTTCAGAATGTGTCATGAGATTCAAGATCTCATTGACAATAAGGTGATAGCACCTCCTAAAAAATCCAATGTCACTACAAATCCTCTCCCACCACATAACCAAGCTCCTCTGCCCCAGCACATAAATCTCATCCATACACTAGCCGTCCCTTATGACCCCAGTATATATATCACCCCTTCCTACCTACCTAAACCGGCATTGTTCATCCCTAAGGGCATAGACTTGTGTATGATGAACACGTTAACAATCCAAACTGAACCTGTGGTGATGACAGTGGAAGATGAAGAGAGGTTAGTCTTGGTGGAGAATGTCAGTCTAATACCCGAGTGCTTTGAGGACTTATCTGATGAAGAGGTATACGACCCGAGCTACTATGTTGTGCCAATCAATCAAGCAGAGTCGGAGGTGGTATTGCCGACTGGAATGGAGGTCAGTGTAGTCCGAGAAGATGGACCAAACTAGGGATTAGATGATCTAGCCGACCTAGAGGAAGATATGGACAATATGCAGTTCTTTGATGAGCAAGATCGAAGGGATGTGCATATTGAATGGTTTGATCTTAACGGGTCAACAGACAATTCTAGTTGGCTAAGTGATGAACCCGATATAGATGAGGGAGCTGAATTGAAGCTGGAATAACAGAAAGTGAGAACCGCTGCAATGGCCAGAATGGCCGATGGAAAGGGTAAGCTACCAGAAAGCACTGGTAAAGAACAATTAGCTCAGGAATTGGGCATTGTTAGCACTGTACATGCAGAACAAGAAGACACACTGGAGCGGTTTGGACAGGAAATGAGTGAAAGTGATCAGAAAGCTGAAATAGCTCAACGGCCCGTGGGGAATGTTATTGCTAAGGGAACACTTAGGCTGGAACTGGACAATTGCTTATCGGATATTAGAGGTATGTGGTGGAAAGATGATGATCTGTGTCTTGCCCACACTGATGAGGATTGGGGTGAAGGCCTTCCTGATAATACCTGGTATGTGGAGGAAGTCGACCACATGACAAGAAGTGGCCGATATTTCAAACCCTCGCATCTGAACCAACCCGAGGCATCTGGGAAGGACAAAGAGGTAGAGAAATAGAGGGAAAAACTGTTAGAGGAAGAGGCTGTGCTGAAACAGTTGAAGATGATTCAAGTAGACATATCTATCTGGGGGTTGCTTATGGCTTCGGTCGGCGATGGATAAAGCAAAGTTGTCTGTCAACACCACCCCAGAACAACTGGTGGGATTAGTCTTCTCGGGAGACGCTATGCTAACTTTGACCTTTTTTGACAAGGAGTTACCGCTAGAAGACTCTACACACAACAAGCCTCTATACATATCGGTAGAGTGCCAGGAAAAGTGGGTGCCAGTTGTACTAGTCAACACCGGGTCAATAATTAATGTCTGTCCATGCCGCACGGCTTATGCTATTGGCCTGAAACCGGCCGATTTCTTGCCTGCAACCCAAGTAATCCGGGCGTATGACAATACAAGCAAAGAGGTGATGGGAACAGTGTAGATCAGAGTGCAGGTTGGACCCGCGCAACAGGATATTGAATTTTACATCCTAGATGTTCCAGCCACTTTCAACTTATTACTTGGGCGACCCTGGCTACACCAAGTAAGAGCTATCTCTTCCACCTTCCACCAAATGTTGAAGTACCTCCATGGAAAAGTGATGGCCATAGTCTTTGGAAATTCATCTATACATCCTCTGCCAGAGGTCACTACACTTGTACTAAAGATTGTGCATGGCGATGAGAATGTTTTCGTTTTGAGGTTTACCTTGGCTGAGGCCCGAGTAGTGCAGAATATCCTGGCTGTCGATGAGGGCTTCTATGTCAGTGCCCAATCTGTGTACTTCATGAATAAGTTGCAGCACATGCCCAAAATGGGATTAGGCAGAAGTGGCCAGAAAGACATTGCTGCATTGGCCGATGTGCCACATAACCCTCATGCCTTTGGTCTTGGCTATACGCCTACCAAAGAAGACTGGGTAAGGAAAGGAAAAGAAATGGCCAGAAGAGCCAGAGCAAAGCAAAGCGGAAAACACTACGAGCTTATGCATCGACCAATCAGGGGAAACCTCAATGGCTATTTTGTTCAGGAGGGAGAAGACCTCCCATTCTGTGGTTTCCCTAAACCTTGGTTCAACTCTAAGAAGCAGCGGGTTCTCGACTTTGAGATTTTTTTCAACTTACAGTTGCAAGAGAATGACACAGAAGAACAGACTAAACTAACTACGGAGGCTACAAAGAACGCAAAAAGTGATTCCAATAGTAGTGAACTTGAGGTAGGAGCAGCATTGGCATGTCTCCTTTCGGATCCTCAGATCAACCCGGAGAGCTTGGGGGACGATCTAACCGTTTCTATGATCAGAGACCAATCAGGTGTGGACCCTTCTGGTGGTATCTTGGATGCATCTGACGCATCGTCCCTCATTTGGTAGCTAAAGGAGGGCTTCCTGTCCAGTAACTCTGAGTCAGGTAGTGAACTAGAATCTGATTCCACAGAGCCTGTGAAGTCAGAATCAGATTCCGGTTTGTCTGAGTCTGGGTCCGGTATTTTTGGGGTTGATAACTCGGATGTCGAAGTTTTGTCCAGGTGGTCTTTTTCCTTTTCTTTTGAGTCGGTTGTAACCAAGGAACTGGATGAATTGGACTTTGTGAATAAGAATGCCACTGTAGATTTTGAGTACTTCTCTGTGCCACTTGTATATTGCATTGATCATGACTTTCAAAATTTTAGTGAAAACGATGAGGAAGGAATTCCTCTGGTTTTGAAACATTTGATTGATCGAGAGGAGGAGAGGTTTGTAAAACCCCTTGTTGATGAAATCATTCCAATTAATATGGGTACTGAGAAGGATCCGCGTCTGGTCCAGATCGGGTCCACGTTTTCTTCAAAGGAGCGCAAGCACTTAGTCACTTTATTAAAATATTTCAAAGATGTTTTCTCATAGTCTTACGAAGACATGCCTAGAATCGATCCTGAGATTGTACAGCATTGGATCCTTCTTGACCCCGAGGCCCGACCTATCAAACAGAAGCTATGGAGAATACGCCCAGATTGGGCGTTAAAGATTAAGGAAGAGGTCACCAAACAGATAAACGCAGGGTTCTTGCTAGTATCTGAGTATCCGACTTGGTTGGCCAACATTGTTCCGGTGCCGAAGAAAGATGGCAGAATTTAGGTGTATGTGAATTTCAGAGATTTGAATAAGGCCAGTCCAAAGGACGACTTTCCTCTACCGCACATCGATGAGTTGGTAGACTTCACAGCAGGCCATGCGTTGTTCTCCTTCATGGATGGATTCTCCGGGTATAACCAGATTCTGATGGCACCCGAAAGTAGAGAGAAAACTGCCTTCACTACGCCGTGGGGAACCTACTGCTACAGGGTGATGCTGTTTGGGTTAAAGAATGCTAGGGCTACCTATCAACGGGCTGCAACCACAATTCTACATGATATGATCCACAAAGAGGTCGAGGTGTATGTAGATGACATGATTGCCAAGTCCAAGGAAAGAAAGGGCCACTACACCGCATTGAAGAAATTCTTCCAACGGATCAGAGAATATCAGTTGAGGCTGAATCCACAGAAGTGCACTTTTGGCATAACAGTAAGGAAAATGCTGGGTTTCCTGATCACACAGAGGGGCATTGAGGTAGATCCTTCCAAAATCAAGGCCATTCTAGAAATGTCACTTCCAAGGACTGAAAAGGAGGTGCAAGGCTTTCTGGATAAAGTGCAATTCATAAGACGGTTTATTTCTAAATTAACCTTGACTTGTGAACCACTATTTGGTCTCTTGAAGAAAGGAAAGAAATTTCAATGGGACGACCAATGTCAGTTTGCTTTTAAGCAGATCAAGCAGTACCTTCAGAATCCGCATGTGTTGTCGCCGCCAGAGCTGGGGAAGCCCTTGATTCTGTATCTGTCAGTAACGAACACAACGATGAGATGCATGCTTGCTCAGGAATCTGAGGATAGAAGGGAGAAAACCATCTATTACTTGAGTAAGAAGATGCTGGATTATGAGACCTGTTACAACCCACTAGAGAAAGCTTGCTTAGCCTTGGTATGGGCTACCAGAAAGTTAAGACACTGCTTGTTAGCTCACTCTGTAATTCTAGTTTCGAGATTAGATCCTATCAAATATTTCTTCGAGAAACCAGCACTTATGGGTAGGCTAGCCCGTTGGTTGCTTCTTCTCTCCGAATTTGATTTGAAGTATGTTACTCGTAAGTCTGTTAAGGGGAGAGCGGTAGCAGAGTTCCTGACAGATCACCCAATGGAAGGGGATGAAGCGGTAGAATACCTGTTCCCAGATGAAGCTATTCTACAAGTCGAGGAAGAGATTTGGACAATGTACTTTGACGAAACGTCTAATCAGTACGGTTATGGAATAGGGGTGTTGCTGATAGCACCTGACAATTCCCATATACCTTTAGCCATCAAACTCTGGTTCAAGGTATCTAACAACGAAGCAGAATACGAAGCGTGTATCGCTGGTTTGAAAGCCACCCTGGAACTAGGGGCAAAAAGGTTGGATGTCATCGGGGACTCGAACTTGGCTGTGTCTCAAGCCAATGGAGACTGAAGGTCAAAGAAGAAAAGATGAAGATCTATCACCAGACCTTGGATGTTCTGATTCCTAGGTTTGAGAAGCTAACCTTCACGCATCTACTAAGAGAGAACAAGAGGTTTGCTGATGCCTTATCAACTCTATCTTCTATGATAGACATCCCGTTGGGAGTCCAGATGCATCCAATCATCATTGAGTAGAGATATACGCCGGCCTACGAGACTATTGCCGCAATAGATGAAGTGCAAGATCAAAACCCCTGGTATTATGATATCTGGAACTTCTTGGAAAAGGAGGTTTATCCACCAAGGGCAAATGCCAAAGATAAAAGGGCAGTACGGCGGATGGCCGTTGAATTTATCATCTGTGGGGGTAAGTTATATAAGATGGGTCATCTGGAAATGCACAAGCTATGTGTTGACGCAGAAGAGTTGAAGCGCCTGATGGAGGCCATCCATAGGGAAGAGTGTGGAGTGCACATGAGCAGAGTAATGCTAGCCCAGAAGATTCTCAGGCAAGGTTACTACTGGTCTACCATGGAGGAGGATTGTATTGGTTTTGTTCGGCGATGCCACAAATGCCAAATTCATGCCAATCGCATGAATATCCCGCCGTTGAAGCTGTACAACATGACTTTACCATGGCATTTCTTGGTCTGGGGAATTGACGTCATTAGGGCAATTACACCGAAAGGGTCAAATGGACACGAGTACATTCTGGTGGCAATTGATTATTTCATGAGGTGGGTGGAAGCTCAGTCTTATGCAGTGTTGAAAGTAGTGCATGTGGCTAAGTTCATCTACAACAACATTATTTGTTGTTATGGAGTCTTGAATGAGATCATTTCAGACAATGGCTCCCATTTCAAGAAAGAAGTGATCGACTTGTTGAAGAAATACAACGTGGCTTTTCATGAGTCCTCTACATATTGGCCATAAACCAATGGAGCTGTTGAGGTCGCCAACAAGAACATCAAGCACATTTTGTAAAAAATAGTTGAGACTTACAGGGACTGGCCAGACAAATTGCCATTTGCTCTCTGGGGCTATAGAACTTCGATTTGGACATCTACTAGGGCAACTCCGTACTCTCTTGTTTATGGATTGAAGCTGTTCTGTCGATTAAAATAGAGGTTCCGTCACTGTGGGTTATGGCTGAGTGTCAGATAGCAGAGGCGGATTGACAGCAAAGCAGGTTCGAGGAATTGATGTTATTCGATGAGAGAAGGCTGAAAGCACTGTACCGTGTTCAAGGATGTCAACGCAGGATTGGTAGGGCTTTTAACAAGAAAGTTAAGTCTCAGAATCTTACGGAAGGGGATTTGGTGCTAAAAGACAACCGAGCTCCCATCCATGACCCTAGGGGCAAGTTCAAACCTAATTGGACTGGTCCTTATATTATCAAAACCATTTGGTCAAGTGGAGCTGTTATTCTTATGGGCCTGGATGGCCTAGAATTTTCCTAACCAATCAACATGGACAAGTTGAAGAAATATTACCCTTGAGAGGCTCGTTAGGCCGAAAACCCGGAAGGGCAATCTAGGCAAAAGTTAGAGCACAAAAAATTAGAAAAAAGAAAAATCGAGCTCGCAAGATTGAAAACCTAGAAAGGACAGCCTTGGCAAAAGTTAGAGTGCAAAAGGAGAGCGTTAATGCCTGAGCAAATCCGAACCGAACTACATAAGGCCTGATTCCTATCTTCGGGATACGTAGGCAATTTCATCTCGAAATTTGGCCGTAAACCTGCAAATCAACTGTGTCCATGTGTTTGATCAAGGCATCCTTGTCTATTTGTTATTTGAAAGTTCGGTTGTGATCCTTACTCTAAGAGAAGAACTAACTACAGTGTTGAGCAGTGCTATTCAGTCAAGAGGCAATTTTCTATTTTCGAATTCGGGGTTGTACATCTCGAGGATAGATTCCATGTGTGTCAAGTTGTGATCCTTATCAAAAATGATTTTGAAAAGTTTTAATAAAAGTTGATTTTGTTCAAATTAATCTTTTTACAACTTAGACCATTTTTGGACCAAAAAGAAAATTTTCAGTGCCCACAACTTCAATTTCATTGATTTCAATACAAAGTTCTCCAACTCTCGATACACATCAAAGTTGCTTTTATTGCATTCGAAAAGAAAACTTGAAAAGTAAGATCAAAGCAATAAACTTGGGGCACAGCTGAGTCAGGTGTTCTTGCGTCCCCCGCTTGTGCTTATGGAAGCTTCTGATGCTAAAGTGGGCCCGGATTGCGCTTCATCTTCAAGCCAAGTCAAGCACTCGCCAGAAAGTGCGTAGTTGAAACTAGGGACGGGAGCCAGAAGTTCTCTCATCCTCCAAGCAGTGGGATATCGAGCTAATTGTTAACCTCGGATTGGGAATGAAGCCGGGTATTGTACCCCCTCTTCTGGGCAAGTCTAGTCGTGTCCAAATTGACGCGTGAACCAAAATGGAAAGTAGAATACACAGTGTGTCAAGCCAATCAGTTGAATACCAGGTTGTCGAGTCATGCTATAGCTCATCTCGAGCAGATCAAACCAGGGGCAACGCCAAACAATGTCAACAGCAGACCTGTTGCACATCCAGTGGCACCACCATCCCTCGTTTGGGAAATCCACGAGCTATTGGCGAAAGAAATAGCCTCGGGCTGAATATGTGGGGCAAGAATCCACCACATTCAACCTATCCATAAGCCATATCTGGGGAGGGATGAAAGAAAAGAGAAATTAAAGAATAGAGAGGCGTATGTTGAGGAAAAAAGTGAGAAAAGGGCTTTGAGAGAAAAACAGAGCGTGAGTGTTGAGTGATGTGAGAAATGCATATGAGAAAGGATGGGAAACATTACCTAAAGAAGTAGTGGACTTCTTGCAAATTTGGTTGTTTCTCATCGATGAAAGGCGTCTAAGCCCATCAAAGTCTCAGCCAACGCCAAGCCAATGCAACTCTTGCCCTCTTTCAAGCGTTATGCCACTTCAACTAGCCGAATGCTAGACCCACCAAGACTAGGGGTAAGGAGGAAGTGCACTAACATACACAAACAAAGGGCGTGTTGCCAAAAGCCCCACCAAAGAAGATCGCTTCGGTCACAGGCATCAGAAAATCGATAAATCAAACTAGGGATGTCCAGTTCTCCGTTGTGAACCAAGGATCGGGCATCATGTAAAGTGAGCCCACATATCCTTCTCAAAGCTTGGATGTGACCAAAACGGGAATGAGGCAAGATTTCCTCATCCCGCTGTGATTCCATTAGCACTTGAAATTCTTCGATTGTTGGGCATAGCTCTTGTTCCCCGAAGCTAAACACGTGCGTAACTGGGTTCCAACATCTAGCTGCGGCTTGTAGGAACAGAAAACAAAGCGGAGAACGACTCAACGGGAATAGTGCATTTATGCCGAGATCCCGAAAATTCAGCTTTTTTGAGCCATCTAAAGGTGCAATCCAATTCGAGAGTTTTTCAGCAAAGAATGGCTCCATTTGTGAAGAATTTGCAGTTGAAATGAAGAAAACACGAAGTCTGAATGTTTTGTAGAAGATAAGGTAGTGGGTGGAAGCCATGTGCCAACATTCTGGAAGTTCTTCACATTGGTGGCCGACAGACCACCTTGGTAGCCGACCGGCCACCACTAGTGGTCGACAGAATCTATTCATGGCCAACAGCCCCTTTGCAGACCTGCTATCCACCTTTGTGTTGAGAGTGCTGAAAACCTTTGTTTTGTTCTGCTCTTTGTATACGTTAAGGTCCTGTTTTGAGCCCTTTTAGTTTTAGCAAGTTTGCTATGTTGTATTTAAGTTATTTAAACGAGTTGTTTTGTTCATCGAGTTGTTGATCAAGTCGTTTTGTTGTATATCGAATTGTTCTGTTGTTTATCGAGTTATTATTTTGATTATCGAGTTGTATTACTTTGTTTATTTTAGTTGTTGGTCAGTTCATTACCTGATTCAGACTGTTGTGAAAATACAAGTATTCGGCTTTCAATGTCAAATTCAATCTCATTTTCATGCAATGCGGTGCTCATGATGCAAAAAATAATACTTTTTCAAGAAGCTTGGTTTTCATTCCGATCATGGTTGTTTTTACAAAAAGTGCAGTATAAGTTTTTATAGCAAATAAAACGTCTGAAGCCGTACAAAGTGCTAACACTACTAACAAAAGAAACTAAGCAAAAATACAGATAGATCAGCACCAACAATCTTAGACTCGAAAGGCCCTCTTCGTCCTCTTCCTGGGCGGAGACTCAGAGCTGTCTCTATCTGCGCCGTTGTCTGAACTAGATGCTGAACCAGAACTAGAGCCATCACTGCTCTCTGCCTCAGAACCTGGCTCAGTAGCATCGCCACTAACAGAACCCGAGCCAGTGTCATCGTCTCCACTCTCAGATGACTCAGTATGCTAACTCATTGCCTCCTCAGCCTTGCTGGTCTCAATATCATCCTTGCTCAGAATAGGCTCTGAAGGGCCACTCTCAGCTCGGGTGCTCCTAGCTCGGCCTCGGCTGCGTGCTGGAGCCTGTCTCTCTCTCTCTCCCTGTTGCCGGAGGGGGTACTAATGGTCCTGGCACTACTGTCGCTGGTGCTGTCGGTATAGGTAAGACCTAAAAAGACAGTTGTTATATGTCAGCCACAATATGTGTATCAGAGATACAAGTATGGTGTGCATAATGAGTATATGTAGAAGTCAGGTACAGTGTATGAATTCAGATACAGTGTACCAGTGCAGCATAGGGAAATTTTCAGTTGAAATGTCAGTTTCAATGTGTCAGTGGAAATGTAAGGACTGGAATGTAAGAAAACTGATGAAATAACCTGAATGCCGTGGAAGCCGAGCAGTACCTCCCTCCTCAATATCATGCCCTCGAATGAGGCTAACAGCTCAGCAGATCCTCGGTGTATCCAGGAGGTGCCTACAAATGCATTGGAAATAATCAATGTCCAGAAAGAACAAATATCAGAAAGAAATGAGAAAACTAAAGAATGGGGTACATACCGGGGGTGCATCAGGAGCTCTAACGTATTTGTGTCTTGCTGCGGTAGGCTCAATTGGGATCTGGTATGCCTCCCCAGTGTACCGCCAACATGTGAGTGCAGTAGGCAGCTCTGGCCCGCCAGTCATCCACCTCGTTTGGGTGGCCCCTCTACCACGCGCCCTGGTCGCCTTGGGGACTCCAGCTCTCTCTCTCGTAGCTGGAGCTCTTATCACCTTACCTCCACGAATACCAGTCAAAGGAGGCATGAGGTGTGTCTCGATGAATGTTGTATAATCACCCTCTTCCAAGAAGTAATCGACATCCAAGCCTCTGGTAAACTGGATCATCTCCTAGGAGGTGAGCTGCTCTGTAGCTCTCATAGATGGTGGAGGAGCCATGGAAACTATCGGCTGCGGCAAACCCAAAGTCTGGCGTATAAAACGCTCGCCTAGAAACTAGGCCTGGCAAACCGGACCCTCGAATAGAAGCTGGAAATGGGTGGCCCCCCGAGCTCCAGCAAACTGGTCCCCAACTCCCTCAAGCATCGTCACCCAAGGCTTCCATGTGATCTGTAAATAGAGAATGCACAGCTTGTTAGTTGCCATTAGAATATTACAATATGAATAAGAACTGAAGTAGAATGAAAATAACTTTGAATTTTGAGTCACCTCTGCTGCAGTCACAATGTCGAAGTATTGGCGGAAGAATGAAAAAGTCTCTCGGGTCCTCCGCAGCCATCTCCCGCCATACCGGTGAGAGTATGGCACGACAGGAGGCATCTCCACCTCTAGCTCTGGGGTAAGGACGGGGAAGCAGGCATATACCCAAAGCTGCAAAAAGAAAAGGGCCATATTGAATATACAGCAGAATACGAGGAATGCAGAAAGCAGAATGTGTGTACAATGTCTAGAGAATGTAGAATATAGGGAATACATAAAGCAGAAAATGTAGAATACAAAATGTAGAAAACAGAATGTGTGTGCAGTGTATAGAAAGTACAAGTGTGAGTGCAGAAAGCAAAATATGCAGTATACAGAAAGTACAAGTGTAAAGCAAAAAGCACGGCAGGAAATGCAAAGCAAAAAGATAAAGCATACCTCCCACGCTCTCCAGTAGCTGCCGACCCTGTTCCCGCTCTTGTGGGATGTCGAGCTCATATATCCATATAATGTGGCAAGGCCATCATCGCCCCAATCATACACACAGACCTGAGACAAGTCCACCAGTGCACTCAGGAGATATAACCCTATAGTGTTCGCTCTATCTGCGAACAAAGTGGTGCCGAAGAGGAACATCAAGAAGCCTTAGGCGTAGTGCTCGATCTCCTCTGGGGTCTCTGGCTCTCTCCCTCAAAACTGCTCTGCAAACCAGCTGTACCGTACCGTCGCCAATCGGAAGAGAGGTGAGTGTGCTCCTAGCAGGTAGATCCATGCCGCCTCCTACTCACCCATATCTGTATCATAAGGGATCAGACGACCCCCTACTTCTATGCTAGTGAGCATAGAGAAATCATAGAAAGTCATCGTCATCTTTCCTGCGGTAGAGAAGTGGAAAGAGTTGGTAGTATCCCACCACCTCTCTACCAATGCTCCAAGTAGAGGTCAACTCGCTATGAGGCGTGATAGCCCCATGCAGAACAAGCCGAAGCCGGCCTCATCAACAATGTGGCGGACACCGTCGAGGAGCTCCATATACCATTCCCTCGCGGATGTGGCCCTATAGCCTCTGATAGAGTGAGAGTCCTCCTGTGATCAAAACGAGCAGGTGTAAGAAATACAGTGCCAGAATGTGTGTGGAACGAGCAGGTGTAAGAAATACAGTGCAAGAGTGTGGTTTAAACAAGAAATGCAAAGTACAATGAAGAAAACATGAGAATACAGTGTATACCTTGGTGGCACCATAAGATAAATGGAAGGCTGGCTTTCGTAGCAAGAGATCATCTGGTGCACCTCGCTCAAACCCTCTGAAATGTCGGACCCTCTCAGGTGGTAGCACCTACATTTGAGGATCATATGTCGTCGGGTCGAAGGGTCGAACCCTGGGTAATAGTAGCACAAGCTCGGGCTCTGCCTCTATCTCTGGGGAAAACTGAGGTGGAGTCTCTGGGGAAGCTCCGTCATGAGGAACATCATCCGCTATCTGGAAAGAAGATGAGAAAGTGGTCGAAAATGAGCAAACTATGTGGAAAATGCCAAAAGTCAACTCAAGTCAACCCTAGGAGAGAGAAAAGGAAAGAAAAAGTCAAAGCCCAAGAAAAGACACAAAACCCAAGAAGAACTTGAGAGAAACAAGCCTCAAGTGGTGAAACTCCAAGAGAAGTACCAAAATTGAATTTTAATCAGTTCAAAATGGAGTATACAAAGAGGATTTAGCGAATCAAACGTCCATAGGGCGTTGGAAAATGCGTATAAAGCACAGATCTAGAGAGAAAAACTATCTAGAGAGAGAAAGAGAGGGTTTTCGAGTTTGGAGAAGTGTAGAAATGAAGTTTGGGTGTGTTTATTTAAAGACCCGTGGTGAAAAGACCCAATTGGCCCCGATCTGCCATCGGTGGCCGACAGGACCCATTGGTGGCCGACAGTGCTCAAGGGTGGCCGACACCCTCCTCTAATGGTCATCCAGTGCCCAGTGCTCCTCCTTTGAGTCTTGGTGCTGTTTTGTGTCTTCATTTCTCAAGAAGTGCAAAGAAAGTTCACTTTTAAGTTCGAATTGCCTCTGCGGAAACTCCAAACCGTGTCTTCAATACATGATGTTCATTCCTAGTCAACACGAACGAGGTGTATCCTTTTAAAACATATTATAACTCTTCCAATAAGTAAATCAGAAGTTACAAGGACATCAAATACGCTTTTGTCATTGCATAGAACGTGCATCTCTTTGTCGTTGCATGGAACGTGCATTTTATATATACTGTTGCATAGAATATGCATTCTGTTACATAGAATATGCTTTCAACTTATCATGCATACAACATGTTGTTAATCTTGTATTGAACATGCATTTTGTACTATTCATCATGCATAGAACATGTATTTTGTACTGTTGCATTGAACATGCATCCCAATGTGGCATAGAACATGCTCTGGTTCTCGTCGCATAGAATATGCTTCTGTTTTGTTTCTTGCATGTTTTGCATAAAACATGCCATTAACATTGTATCTTAGTTATTTGTCTTTCGTAGAACTTGCATTCTTACTGTATTGTACCTGTTAAGTTTTTTTCTTATGCAGGCACGATATTATATGTACGGTTCATTCAAAGGAGTTCCAGGTAGAATCACTTGTACCCTTTGAATCACCTCTTCTCTTCTCGCATGTGGCGCGTTAGGATGTTTCACTTAAAAACATTTCTATGCGTCCTGATGTTTATACCACCCTTCGGTTACTCGTTCTCTAGTTAAAAACATTTGTATGCGTCCTGATGTTTATACCACCCTTCGGTTACCCGTCCTTCGGTTAAAAAATTTGTGTGCATCCTGATGTTTATACCACCCTTCGGTTACCCGCCCTTCGATTTAAAACATTTGTGTGCGTCCTGATGTTTATACCCTCTATCGATCACCACCTTTAGGTTTAAAACATCTGTGTGCGTCCTGATGTTCATACCCCCTTCGGTCACCACCCTCCAGTTAAAAACATTTGTGTGCATTTTGATGTTTATACCCTTTTTTGGTCACTGCCCTCCGGTTTAAAACATTTGTGTGCATCTTGATGTTTATACCCTTTTGGTCACTGCTCTCCGGTTAAAAACATTTGTGTGCGTCCTGATGTTAGACCACCCTTTCGGTCACCGCTCTCCGATTAAAAACGTTTGTGTGCATCCTGATGTTTATACCTTCTTTCGGTCACTACCCTCCGATTAAAAACATTTGTGTGCGTCCTGATGTTTATACCACTCTTTCGGTCGCTGCCTTTTGGTTTAAAACATTTGTGTGCGTCCTGATGTTCAAACCCTCCTTCGGTCACCGCCCTCTGGTTAAAAACATTCGGGTGCGCCCTGGTGTAGACACCCCATTTTCCATCGATGTGCAACACATTAGGATCTTGGTTGAGACCTCGGGTGCGCCTCACGGTTGCTCTTCGTCTTTCCTACACGTCGCGTAGTTGAGCTTGCATAATTTTCTTACATCCTTTCTGCATGAAATGTGGTTCGGTCCGTAATTCCCATGCATGGCGTGTTTGCTTACTCCTTCTTATGATTGAGATTGCTATACCTTGTTTCGGTTTGCTTACATTGCATTTGCATTCAAATGTTTCGTTACAGCCTCATTGCATGATCATAAGTTATGTTCATGTATCGTGCATATCATTTGCATCTTGCCCCAGAACTACGCTGGTTTGATTCCTTGCAAAGGGATACGTAGGCAACCTCAACCGTTTTTGTCTTGTTTATTTGTTTGTCCAAGTTTTCGGCCTTGTCAAAAATAGGTCATCTCTGGGCTTTTACATTCACTCCCATCATTTCATGACTTCTGAGTTCTGTCAAAGATAGGCAATTGTAGGCACCCCATTTTTGACCGCCCTCAAGACTCAAACGTCATCACTTGTGAACTCGATGATTATGATTGCATGTGTTCGTTTTGAGTGCTCGAAGTCCTCAGTGGAGTGCCCTACCTTTGAGCTTTGAAACCTTATCTGTTTTGTGCATTTTTTTGGACCAAAATCTTGTTGTTTCTTGCCTGGAACTTTTGGTGACTTGTGGGCCACCACCATAGGTTATAGGCCATAGATAATGGTTGTCAGCCAAAGGTATGGCCGGTCGGCCACCAATGGTGGCTGGTCGGCTACCAGTGGTGGCCGACGGCCACTAATGCCTTTTTCAGATATTTGTTAACAGCTGTGCCAGCTGTTGGCACAATGATCTGCATCTGCCTACACGTGTATGATAGGATGTTTCTAAGCTCAAAGAGTGTTTTTCTATATATGTGGGGGTTCCTCCCCTATTTAGGGAGGTTAGCAATTTTGGAACAAAATTCTCTCTCTCTCTTTAGATTTCTCTCTCTCTCTCTCTCTCTCTCTCTCTCTCTCTTACAATTTTGTGCTTTGTAACTAGTTTTCTCTACACTTTTAGATACACTACCTTGATCAAAGCTACTTCTCTTTGAGCTGAGGTTCTTTGAGACTTGTTTTGAGCTCTAGCAAATGGTTTTAGCTTGGATTTGTGTCTAGAGTTGCTCTTTGCTTCAGAGGTAGTTTACTTGTTTTGTTCACTTGTTTAGTGTACTTGTTTTCTCATCTTTTTAAACTATTTTGAGGCTAGTTTTGAACCAAAAAAACTCTGTTTTTATGACTTAAAAGTGGTGGTTTGAGTCTTTTTTTAGTTAGGGGTGGTTCACCCTTCTTGCTTGTTAGCTTATACAGCTTTTGTGCCTTTATTCATCACTTTCAAACCAACTTTTTTAGGTCTTTTAACCACTGAATTTTAGAGGTTTTTTAGTGGTAAAAAACTCATTTTGAAGTCCACAATTTGAGGTGTTAGCCTCTCCTCCTCATGTCTTGTTTGCATGCCTAGTTAGCTTCACATGTTAGCATGTTTTTTAAACTTAACTTAGCTCAAGTCCAGCATGTTTTAGTCTCTGAAATAACTTGTTTTAGCTTTGTTTTGGGCTGGTTAGTTTGTTTGAGTATTGTTTTGCATAGTTGTAGTGTTAATTCCTTCACTAGTTTGGTGTTTCAAGGCTTTAACCATCATTGGTGTGAGTTGGTTGCATGTTTTATTGCTTTTATCACTCAATTTCAGCACATACAATCTCTGTAATAATCTCCCTCATTTCTTCACTTTCTTCATTTGTTTTGAGGGTTGTTTCAACCTTAGGGTTGTTTAAGCTTGAGGTTGAGGCTCATGCTTAATGGTTTAATCCTCTTTTGAGGGTTCATTACCAACGGCATGAAGCTTCTCTCATGCCTTAAACCACCCATTGGTTGACACTTCTTTCCCTTTAGAAGACACTCACCAATGGACAAATTGATAAATGGATGGTGTAGACGTCCCCGGACGCCCCGAGAGGGTTAAGTCCCATTCTGTTCATTTGGGCTCACTACAGTTCAAGGACTCGATTGTCACGGTTCTAAATCTTGAACCAAAGAGTCCAAATCCGGCAAATCGTTTTTGAGAAAACAGATTTTTGAAAGAAGTGCCAAACATGGACTGCTTTGCCAGATACAGAGTCGCCACCTAAATATTTTTTATGGGGAAATTTAGGAAACCCTGACTCGGTGCCGAAGGCTACGTGTCCGTCATCACCAAAGTTGCCTCGGCTTGGGAACTTGGGTACGATTGGGGAAGGTCACTTCGTGAGCACCCCCGCTCGCCCGGTCAAAGACCGGCATCTACTAACCATGATATCTATTTTTGAAAACATTGTGTGTTCTTATTCCGGTTATTAGCCTAGGTTACTATGTGATGCGCACAGCATACAAGTATAAACTGAGTCGCCTGAATTGGAACAAAACATTTCATGTTTGTTTGTTTGAAAATGGTTTGATGGTGCTACCCGCAAGTAGGCTAAGACGTGGATTTGCCACCCTCAGGTGGGCTTAAGAAAACATGATTTTGCCACTATCTAGTGGGCTTAAAACAAACATTTGATGAATTGTCCCAATTTAAGTAACACAACCTCCACCCATAGGCATTCAAGGCAGTTATGTCACATAAGCAGTTAGCCTCATGGTAAGCATGCTATTCATGGCAGTCACTCACACGCATGCAAGGATGCTAAAGCATAAAAACTCACCGAGTACTCCAAGCTAAAACAGAAACCGATTAGAAATCCATGCATGAATCCTAAATATGTTGAAATGCCTAATGCAACACATGCGGAATGCAATTATAGCAGTCTCGGCTATTCTAAACATGGCATATGGAATGCTACAACTAACACGTATTCAATTTAGAATTGAAATACAAATGCAGTTTGTATGATGCGCCGAGCCCGGTGCGTGCAAAACAGATGAATGATGCAAACATGCTATCATACTGTATGCTAATTGAAATATGCCCTAATCTAACCATCATAAGCAGGTAAATAAAAGGGAAGAAAGACGTGGGGTTGGAAGACATACATCACACTCACGCACACTTATTACAATTTTGCCCTCGCACAGAGGGTCCAAATAAATATACAGTCCCGAATAAAAGAATAGTACAGTCCCAAATAAATATTACAGTCCAAATAATATAAATTCCTAATTAATTTACAAATTAACTAAGAAAATAATAAAACTGGCATGCAAGCCAGGGACTGCCTTGATTCTGCTCCGGATGATGGAATGATGCATGTTTGGGTTGCTTTGCGCGGAAATCTACTGGAATGCCCCAATTAGCCTCTGTTTTGTAATGATTCTTGAAAAGCGCGCTAAGCCTCGGAAGACCACTGATTCTTGATTTTGCTGCAACAGAGAGCAGGAAAGGGGCATAGCAATGTATTTTCACAAATGTATGCATGTCTCGATTCTCGTGCCACCAATCACGCATATCGATGCATGATGGCCGAGGAACCGAATTGCACAACTCAATATAGAATGAATGCATATGAACACTACAACAAAACCTAACTCCATCATGGATAATCCGGAGTGTCGGTGACTTGGGAATTGAGACACGTTCCGTCACTTGGAGTACGGAACGTACCTCGTTTCCCGTGCCCGGGCTAACTCCTATCCCGAACACGATGCAATATGCATGATATGCGTGAAATGCAACTAAGATACAATCCTAACATACACAATGTTATGGAATGGCATACACGCTACACGAGGTGATACACAACCGAGCATACACAATGCTATGGATGAAATGGCATACGCAATGCAATATGGGCTTACACCAACATGAGAGAGCCTCAGCCACACTCACATAAGAGGCCATCAGATAAAAACAAGACAACTCGAAATGCGTGCACGCGTGCACGCAAACCGAGAACCGACCCTCAGGCACCGAAATGCCACTCTAATGAGACATGGCAAAGACATGGAATATGGTATGCAAACATGCGAAAATCAGTAGCAAGATGAGGTGCAAAACAGCCCCGAATCAAGGCGAAATGACACCCGATGCATGGAATCACTCCCGAAACATGAAATTAGGCATACGGAATGGCCTATAGCTATACAAAGCATGCATAATTGGTACATGAAATGAAAAGAAAGAAGCAAGGAAGCCCCAAAATGAGCATTTTTACAGTTCAAAGCATGGCCAAACAGTGGGTACAAATAGGGCAAAATAAGCATGCAAAAATGGGGGGCCAAGAGAGGTAATGAAGCAAGTCATAGCTGATGATCTCAAACACAGAAGGCCCCTTCTACAATGTTGAAGAGGGGACAAAAATATGATGTTTTACAGTTTATGAAAAGCCCCAAAAACAGATACAAGTATGGCCAACAAATCATGTAAGAAATGGGCCAACAAGGGGCAAAGAAGTAACTGATATATGCTGGCCCCAAACAGGTTAGGGCCCTTCAACGATGTTGGAGAGGGGCCCAAAATATGGCTTTTTACAGTAGATGATCAAGCCCAAATCAGTATGCAAATATGCTCAAAATACAATGCAAGATTAAGGCCACAAGAGGGCTATAACACAAAGTATACCAAGGATGTCTCAAACAGCCCTAGACCCTTAATGAAACATGAATAGGGGGTCATTTTAGGGCCATTTTCAGTTCAGACCAAAGCCCAAAAACAGAGACACAATAGCCTAATAAATCATGCAAAATAGGGGACCTAAGAGGGGTACAATGACAAGTGATATATGGAGGTCCCAAACAAGGTTAATCCCTTCTTTAATGTTGAAGAGGGGCTCAAAATAAGCCTACTTACAGTTCATGTCATGCTCAAAAACAGATCACACATAGGCTAGAAATACTATGCAAAACAATGGCATACAAGAGGGTATTGAAGCAAGTGCACAATGGAGGGCTCAAACAGGGTTGAGCCCTTAAACAAACATGAAGAATGGCTCAAAAAAAATGACCCTTTCAGTTAGGGTCGGAGCCCAAAACAGCAAGCAAATAGGCTAGAAAAATGTGGCAAAAATGAGCTAAAAAGGGGGAAAATGGACTTACCCTTGAAGATCACTCCTTTTGTTGCTTCTTGGACCAAATTTGCTGCCTCCTAGCCTCTGAGAAGACCTCCAAGCTACTGGAAATGGAAGTGGTGGTGTGGTGCTAGGTGATGGTGTATAAAAATGGTTAAGAACTTAAGAGGTTTTGAGGTTTAGAGTAGAGAGAGAGAGAAATTTAATGTGAGAGGCTTATACAAAAATCTCTAACCCTTCAACACAAACCTGGGGTGCTGTATATATAGGCAAAAGAGGCTGGAAAAGAGGGGGAAAAAAGGGGGGGAAATATTTCAAGTTTCCCTCCAAAAATTGGCCTAAAGAGGGGTATAAAGGCAAGTGGTAGCTTCTGGTTCCAAAAGGCCGAGAGCCCTTCAACAAAGTTGAAGAGGGGTTCAAAAAATGACACTTTGTAGTTTACGACCAAGTCCAACACAGCCCACAAGTACGCCTAAAATACCGTGCAAAATAGGCCTAAAAAGAGGTAAAGAGGCAAGTGACAGATGGAGATCTCAAAAAGTAAAAGGTCCTTAATCAAACATGAAAAGGACCTCAAAATATGACTATCTCAAGTTCGGGTCGGAGCCCAAAAATGCAAAATGAAGGTTCGGGAGCCGAAACACGCAATTCGGGCCCCGAAAGTGGGCTGTTAGGCACCGGAAGTGGTGTCCGACCACGAAGTTGGTCTCTCGGACCACAGTGTCCCTTGAAAGGGAGGAAATAAGGTGTGTGCCAAAAACTGGAGCAAACGGAGGTGGTTAGGCGGTCCCGAACCGAGGCATACGGCCTGACGGCTCCGAAAACCGGGAACCGGGCTCCGAAATGGGAAAAATGGCCTGCGACCACGAAACGTAGCCTACGGCCACTAAGAGATGATCTACGAGACCTCTCTCTCCCTTCGGGAAGAGAAAACAGAGAAAATAGAGCCTGGCTCGCAAACCGAGGCAAAGCACGAAAGAGTCCGGAGGCAAAGCTCGCAGCCGAGACTCTGAAACCTCTGGACGAGCACGATATGCAACATCACCAAGCGCTCAATTGGTGACGTCTGAGTCTTAAGGTCGGTCAAAAATGGGGTGTCTACAGTTGCCCCTCTTTGACAGAACTCGAAAGTCATAAGAATGACGGGAGTGAATGTCAAAGCATAGAGACGACCCATTTTTGACAAGGCCGAAGACTTAGACAAAGCAGACAAGATAGACAAAAATGTGCCCGCAGGCATGGGCAAAATGCAAATGATATGCGGGAAGATTTTGATAATTGGACTTATACGCTACGCGAAGCCGGTTTGATAATTGGACTTATACGCTACGCGAAGCCAGTTTGAAGATTGGACTTACACGCTACGCGAAGCCGGTTTGTATGCAAAACAATGTAATGTACTAACAAGTATAGGTGAGGTGCGCAAGACAGCGCGAATGAAATGCTGAGGAAGGAACAAAGAGAGAAACGTAGGGACTTATCCCAGTGTTTCGGAGTGGTTTAAGCATTGGAACGTATTCCAAATGCTCTTAACCAAAGAGGGGGAAACAGAGGGACGTATCCTGGAGGTTAGGGACGTATCCCAAAGGTTAGGGACATATCCCAAGGATTAGGGACGCATCCCGAAGGTTAGGGACGTATCCCAGAGGATTAGGGACGTATCCCGAAGGTTAGGGACGCATCCCGAAGGTTAGGGACGTATCCCAAAGGTTAGGGACGTATCCCAGATATTAGGGACGTATCCCAGAGATTAGGGACGTATCCCAAAGATTAGGGACGTATCCCAAAGGTTAGAAAAGAAGGAGAAACATAGGGACGTATCCCAGTGTTCTGCAAGGAATGTGAAACATAGGGACCTATCCCGGTGTTCCGCAAGGAATGTGAAACATAGGGACGTATCCCGGTGTTTCAGAATGGTGTAAGCATTGGAACGTATTCCGAACACTTTTAACCGAAGAGGGAGAGACATAGGGACGTATCCCGGTGTTTCAGAATGGTGTAAGTATTGAAACGTATTCCGAACGCTTTTAACCGAAGAGGGAGAAACATAGGGACGTATCCCGGTGTTTCAGAATGGTGTAAGCATTGGAACGTATTCCGAACGCTTTTAACCGAAAAGGGAGAAACATAGGGACGTATCCCGGTGTTTCAGAATGGTGTAAGCATTGGAACGTATTTCGAACGCTTTTAACCGAAGAGGGAGAAACATAGGGACGTATCCCGGTGTTTCAGAATGGTGTAAGCATTGGAACGTATTCCGAATGCTTTTAACCGAAGAGGGAGAAACATAGGGACGTATCCCGGTGTTTCAGAATGGTGTAAGCATTGGAACGTATTCCGAACACTTTTAACCAAAAAGGGAGAAACATAGGGACGTATCCCGGTGTTTCAGAATGGTGTAAGCATTGGAACGTATTCCGAACACTTTTAACCGAAGAAGGGGAAACATAGGGACGTATCCCAGTGTTCCGGAATGGTGTAAGCATTGGAACGTATTCCAAATGCTTTTAACCGAAGAGGTCTAACCCGTCGCACGCGCGAGGAGAAAGAGTGATAATTGCAAGTGAAAAGGTGCATAACAATGCAGGTGAAGTGTGCATAACAATGCAAGTAATGAGCATAACAATGCTAGACAGATGTGCATAACAATGCAACGAATGAGCATAGTGTGATTGATACACAAAGTGAGCAGAGTATGATAGACATACTAAAGGTGAACACAAAGTGTGATAGATGCACTATGTGAACAAGTGTGATTGATACACTAAAGGTGTGTGATAGATACACAAAAGGTGAACACAAAGTGTGATAGATGCACTGAGTGAACAAGTGTGTTTGATACACTAAAGGTGTGCAATGGATACACAAAAAGTGAATATGTACGTGATAGATACACAAAGTGAGAATGTGTGTGATAGATACGCAAAAGTGAGAATGTGTGTGATAGATACACAAAATGAATGAAGTGTGATTGATACACTAAATGAATGAAGTGTGATTGATACACTAATAAATGATCTCAAACGGAACTTCTTTGGATGAACCGTACATACAATATTGTGCATGACTGAGAAAGAAACTTGATAGGTACAATGCATTACAATGCATGATGCTTAAGGAAAGCAATAAATGGACAAAGCGGCGCTTTAGAAAGCACCTCCTGAGGTGAGTGGCGGTGAACCGCTCTACTCTGACGGGGATCTCCCCTCGTGCTCTTCGAACACTTTACCTTGAACTCACAGTACAAAGGCTCTGAAATGCTGACAAGTAACAACATCTGTATGTAGGAGCTACGGCTGCTGCTTGTTTTCCTGATCATATTCACAACTTTCCCTATTCTCCAACGGGGTGACAGACTAGGTTGGTCCTGTATCCAGAATTGAGGTGCATACACGCTATCTCAACCTATGGGGCTTCCATACGGATTTCAAGCCGAGGACACGCCTCTGGGTATTTAAACCAGACTTTAGTCTCGGAAATCCCAAACCTTTGCGTTCTAGGCAACAGCCATTCGAACTCTAGTTTCCACCGTCGCAGTTGGTCTCCTAGGAACTCATTGCAAACACAGCCAAGATGACCCCGGCAAGGAACTGGTACTCAGAGAGAGCACTTCTGATCGCCATTCTGGCTTGAGGTAGACTTGATCTTGAGCTTGAGGTAGAGGCACACTCATTCTTCGGAGCATTGGCAAGACCTGAAGAGGTACACACGGAATACAATCTCGGAGCCTACTGAAGTTGGAACAAACTCAGATGCCCGACATTTTCCTCTTTTGCTTTCGCTTTGCAGTCCGGAACCATTATAGCTTCAGATAGGTCCTGGTTCTACTGTTCTCATATGACCTGAGTTGAATCCTGCGGTTTTATGAAAGAACAAATTTTGTTTTGCACAAATGTGGAGAACGGCACGGCACTCAGAGCACAAAACAATTTTATTTTTGAAATTGAGAGATGAGTTTTTCGACCAGGTATTGAGCCTACGACTGAACACAGCAAAACGACTCAACAAGGAAATAAAAGGCACACAACCTAGACACATCGAGTAACACTCGAAACGACTCAAAACAAGAAACGAGATAAAACAAAAAGACACGACACTCAGACGTGCACAGGGCGCCTGTTTCACCGGGTAGTGTTTCCCACCCTTTTCTTATTTGTGGTTCTCACATCACTCGGCCCTCAAGCTCTATTTTTCTGAAAAATCCCTTTTCTCACTTTTCCTCTCATCTCGCACATCTCTCTATTCTTCAATCTCTCATTTTTCAATCCCTCCCCTGGGTGGTTAATGGATAAACAGCAAGTTGTGGGCTCGTGCCCCTGGCATTCTGCTAGATTCTCTTTCTTCCGCTTACAGCTAGTGAATTCCTCCCACAGAGAGGTTGCGCTACAACTGGGTGTGTAGCAAATCTGCAGCTAACATCGGTTGATGATGCTTTGCTGGGGAGTTTGGTCGGGATCAGATCTGCCCAGATGAGGGAGTGGAATATCTTGCCCCATTCCAGTTCGTGCTTCGCACTTGGCTTGATACCTCGCTGCTCGAAGGGTGAGAGAGCTTTCAGCCCTTTGTTGTTGACTTTAGTTGTGCCCTCTTCTGGCAAGTAGAGTGCCCTTCTTGGCAAGTATGGTGCCCTTTCTGGCAGATGCATTGGCTATGGGGAAAAGACAGAACACCTGACTCGACTGTGCCCCTAGTTCATCATTTTGACCATTTTTTGTTTTTGCTTTCCACTAAAACAGTTTTGACCAAAATGAGAGTTAGATCAACATGCTTGTTCGATTTTTGATTTAAAATCATGCAAGTTAGGCTATGAGCACTGAAAATTTTCCTTTTTTTGGTCCAAGAAATGGTCCAGTTTTGAAAAATAGAGTACTTTTCGAGAAGATTAGTCAACCTCAGTAAAAATTCTCAAAAACTATTTTTGCAAACGACCACTGCTCAATAAGCACGGAACCTACTCTTGAGATGCATAACCTCGGACCCATAGCAATGGAAAATTGCCCCTTGTCTGAAGGACACTGCATGGCAACGGAAAGTTGCCCCTTGTTTGAAATGACACTGCGGCGTTTTGAATGGCAACGAAAAGTTGCCCCTTGTTTGGATAGCACCGCAGCGCATTGTAGTCAGTCCTCAGAGCGACGAACACAACCAGACTCTCGGATACAGTGAAGACAAAAATGACCAGAACCATCGCATGGACACAACCAAATTTGAAGTGTTTTACGGCTGGACTTCAGAATGAAGTTGCCTACGTATCCCAAAGATGGGGAATCAAGCCTTACGTAGTTCGGGGTCAAGGTACACTCGGGTATTAACCTCTCCTTTTTAGGCTCTAACTTTTGCCAAGGCGCCCGTTGCAGGTTTTCAACCTTGCGAGCTTTGTTCTTCTTTCTTTTTCATTTCTTTTCTTCTCTTTCTTTTTTTTTCTTTTTTCTTTCTTTTCTTCTTTTTTCTTTTTTTTGCTTTTCTTCTTTTTTTTTTCCCTTTTCTTCTTTTTTTTTCTTTTTGCTTTTTGTATATATCTTTTCTTGCTCTAACTTTTGCCTGGGTCGCCCTTTCCGGGTTTTCGGCCCAGCGAGCCTCTCAAAGGGTAAAAGTGTAACAAGTCCATGCCAAATGGTTTTAGGATCTCGAAACCATCCGTATCCAAGAGAGTGGCTGTTGTATCGATTTGCAGAAGGATCCATCTTCGGCTTTTCGAGCACATCGGACATTTTCGCCCCTAGTTCGAGGGGTGTTTCTGTTCTAGCTTTGCAAGCTTCTTCTGATGAGGTTTAATCTTCTTGATCTGACTTTGGTACCTCTTGTTCGAGGGCTGCTTCAAATCTGGCCACACAGGCCTCACATTGTAGTTGACCGTTGAACATTTTGAATTTAAGTTCAAGGTTTGGAAGCAAAGGGGTTGAGTCTCGAGGCTGAGAGCGATCCTAGGCTGCACAATCTCAAGAGCGATTCCACACAGGTCTTCGCAGGACCGCGCAAATCATTTTGTTTTTGAAAATTTTTAAGAAAGCGACAAATCGCTCGCGCTGAAGATAGTGTGAAAC
>JAXFYN010001000.1:0-64814 GCA_036172215.1 Camellia granthamiana
AGGAGAATCCGTAGAGGTGTTCGAGGGTTCGAAACCTATTGCGTGACAAATGGTAAGTAAACGTTGTATTTACATATCTGCCACTGTGGAGGAGAATCCGTACAGGTGTTCGAGTGTTCAAACCCTAATGCGTGAGAAATGGTAAGGAAACATTGTATTTACCTATCTGCCACTGTGCAGGAGAATCCGTAGAGGTGTTCGTGTGTTCGAACCCTAATGCGTGACAAATGGTAAGTAAACGTCGTATTTACATATCTGCCACTGTGCAGGAGAATCCGTATAGGTGTTCGAGTATTCGAACCCTAATGCATGAGAAATGGTAAGTAAGCGCCCTATTTATATATCTACCATAGTGCAGGAGAATCCGTATTGGTGTTCAAGTGTTCGAACCCTAATGCGTGAGAAAATGGTAAGTAAATGCCGTATTTACATATCTGCCACCGCGCAGGATAATCCGTATTGGTGTTCGAGTGTTCTAACCCTAATGCGTGAGAAATGGTAAGGAAACGTTGTATTTACATATCTGCCACTGTGCAGGAGAATCCGTATAGGTGTTCGAGTGTTCCAACCCTAATGTGTGACAAATGGTAAGTAAACGTCATATTTACATATCTGCCACAGTGCAGGAGAATCCGTAGAGGTGTTCGAGTGTTCGAAACCTAATGCGTGACAAATGGTAAGTAAACGTTGTATTTACATATCTGCCACTGTGGAGGAGAATCCGTACAGGTGTTCGAGTGTTCAAACCCTAATGCGTGAGAAATGGTAAGGAAACATTGTATTTACCTATCTGCCACTGTGCAGGAGAATCCGTAGAGGTGTTCGTGTGTTCGAACCCTAATGCGTGACAAATGGTAAGTAAACGTCGTATTTACATATCTGCCACTGTGCAGGAGAATCCGTATAGGTGTTCGAGTATTCGAACCCTAATGCGTGAGAAATGGTAAGTAAGCGCCCTATTTATATATCTACCATAGTGCAGGAGAATCCGTATTGGTGTTCAAGTGTTCGAACACTAATGCGTGAGAAAATGGTAAGTAAATGCCGTATTTACATATCTGCCACCACGCAGGAGAATCCGTATAGGTGTTCGAGTGTTCTAACCCTAATGCGTGAGAAATGGTAAGGAAACGTTGTATTTACATATCTGCCACTGTGCAGGAGAATCCGTATAGGTGTTCGAGTGTTCGAACCCTAATGTGTGACAAATGGTAAGTAAACGTCATATTTACATATCTGCCACAGTGCAGGAGAATCCGTATAGGTGTTCGAGTGTTCGAACCGTAATGCGTGACAAATGGTAAGTAAACGCCGTATTTACATATCTGCCACTATGCAGGAGAATCCGTACAAGTGTTCGAGTGTTCGAACCCTAATGCGTGAGAAATGGTAAGTAAACGCCGTATTTACATATCTGCCACTATGCACGAGAATCTGTATAGATGTTCGAGTGTTCGAACCCTATTGCGTGAGAAATGGTAAGGAAACGTTGTATTTACATATCTGCCACTGTACAAGAGAATCTGTATAGGTGTTCGAGTGTTCGATCCCTAATGCGTGAGAAACGGTCAGGAAACGTTGTACTTACATATTTGCCACTGTGCAGGAGAATCCGTATAGGTGTTCGAGTGTTCGAACCCTAATGCGTGAGAAATGGTAAGTAAGCGCCGTATTTACATATCTGCCACTGTGCAGGAGAATCCGTATAGGTGTTCGAGTGTTCGAACCCTAATGCGTGATAAATGGTAAGTAAGCGCCGTATGTACATATCTGCCACTGTGCAGGAGAATCCGTATAGGCGATCGAGTGTTCGAACCCTAACGCGTGAGAAATGGTAAGTAAACGTCGTATTTACATATCTGCCACTGTGCAGGAGAATCCGTACAGGTGTTTGATTGTTCGAACCCTAATGCATGAGAAATGGTAAGTAAACGCCGTATTTACATATCTACCACTGTGCAGGAGAATCCGTATAGGTGTTCGAGTATTCGAACCCTAATACGTGAGAAATGGTAAGGAAACGTTGTATTTACCTATCTGCCACTGTGCAGGAGAATCCGTAGAGGTGTTCGAGTGTTCGAAACCTAATGCGTGACAAATGGTAAGTAAACGTTGTATTTACATATCTGTCACTGTGCAGGAGAATCCGTACAGGTGTTCGAGTGTTCGAACCCTAATGCGTGAGAAATGGTAAGTAAGCGCCGTATTTACATATATAAACCACTGTGCAGAAGAATCCGTATAGGGGTTCGAGTGTTCGAACCCTAATGCATGAGAAATGGTAAGGAAGCATTGTATTTACCTATCTGCCACTGTGTAGGAGAATCCGTAGAGGTGTTCGAAGGTGTTCGAACCCTAATGCGTGACAAATGGTAAGTAAACGTTGTATTTACATATCTGCCACTGTGCAGGAGAATCCGTACAGGTGTTCGAGTGTTCGAACCCTAATGCGTGAGAAATGGTAAGGAAACATTGTGTTTACCTATCTGCCACTGTGCAGGAGAATCCGTAGAGGTGTTCGTGTGTTCGAACCCTAATGCGTGACAAATGGTAAGTAAACGTCGTATTTACATATCTGCCACTGTGCAGGAGAATCCGTATAGGTGTTCGAGTATTCGAACCCCAATGCGTGACAAATGGTAAGTAAGCGCCCTATTTATATATCTACCATAGTGCAGGAGAATCCGTATAGGTGTTCAAGTGTTCGAACCCTAATGCGTGAGAAATGGTAAGTAAATGCCGTATTTACATATCTGCCACCGCGCAGGAGAATCCGTATAGGTGTTCGAGTGTTCTAACCCTAATGTGTGACAAATGGTAATTAAACGTCATATTTACATATCTGCCACAGTGCAGGAGAATCCGTATAGGTGTTCGAGTGTTCGAACCCTAATGCGTGAGAAATGGTAAGTAAACGCCGTATTTACAAATCTGCCACTGTGCAGGAGAATCCGTACAGGTGTTCGTGTGTTCGAACCCTAATGCGTGAGAAATGGTAAGTAAACGCCGTATTTACATATCTACCACTATGCAGGAGAATCCGTATAGGTGTTCGAGTATTCGAACCCTAATACGTGAGAAATGGTAAGGAAACGTTGTATTTACCTATCTGCCACTGTGCAGGAGAATCCGTAGAGGTGTTCGAGTGTTCGAAACCTAATGCGTGACAAATGGTAAGTAAACGTTGTATTTACATATCTGCCACTGTGCAGGAGAATCCGTACAGGTGTTTGAGTGTTCGAACCCTAATGCGTGAGAAATGGTAAGTAAGCGCCGTATTTACATATATAAACCACTGTGCAGAAGAATCCGTATAGGGGTTCGAGTGTTCGAACCCTAATGCATGAGAAATGGTAAGGAAGCATTGTATTTACCTATTTGCCACTGTGTAGGAGAATCCGTAGAGGTGTTCGAGTGTTCGAACCCTAATGCGTGACAAATGGTAGAAGTAACGTTGTATTTACATATCTGCCACTGTGCAGGAGAATCCGTACAGGTGTTCGAGTGTTCGAACCCTAATGCGTGAGAAATGGTAAGGAAACATTGTATTTACCTATCTGCCACTGTGCAGGAGAATCCGTAGAGATGTTCGTGTGTTCGAACCCTAATGCGTGACAAATGGTAAGTAAACGTCGTATTTACATATCTGCCACTGTGCAGGACAATCCGTATAGGTGTTCGAGTATTCGAACCCCAATGCGTGAGAAATGGTAAGTAAGCGCCCTATTTATATATCTACCATAGTGCAGGAGAATCCGTATAGGTGTTCAAGTGTTCGAACCCTAATGCGTGAGAAATGGTAAGTAAATGCCGTATTTACATATCTGCCACCGCGCAGGAGAATCCGTATAGGTGTTCGAGTGTTCTAACCCTAATGTGTGACAAATGGTTATTAAACGTCATATTTACATATCTGCCACAGTGCAGGAGAATCCGTATAGGTGTTCGAGTGTTCGAACCCTAATGCGTGAGAAATGGTAAGTAAACGCCGTATTTACAAATCTGCCACTGTGCAGGAGAATCCGTACAGGTGTTCGTGTGTTCGAACCCTAATGCGTGAGAAATGGTAAGTAAACGCCGTATTTGCATATCTGCCACTATGCAGGAGAATCCGTATAGGTGTTCGAGTATTCGAACCCTAATGCGTGAGAAATGGTAAGGAAACGTTGTATTTACCTATCTGCCACTGTGCAGGAGAATCCGTAGAGGTGTTCGAGTGTTCGAACCCTAATGCGTGACAAATGGTAGGTAAAAGTTGTATTTACATATCTGCCACTGTGCAGGAGAATCCGTACAGGTGTTCGAGTGTTCGAACCCTAATGCGTCACAAATGGTAAGTAAACGTTGTAGTTACATATCTGCCACTGTGCAGGAGAATCCGTACAGGTGTTCGAGTGTTCGAACCCTAATGCCTGAGAAATGGTAAGTAAGCGCCGTATTTACATATCTGCCACTGTGCAGGTGAATCCGTATAGGTGTTCGAGTGTTCGAACCCTATTGCGTGACAAATGGTAAGTAAACGTCGTATTTACATGTCTGCCACTGTGCAGGAGAATCCGTATAGGTGTTCGAGTATTCGAACCCTAATGCGCGAGAAATGGTAAGTAAGCGCCCCTATTTATATATCTGCCATAGTGCAAGAGAATCCGTATAGGTGTTGAAGTGTTCGAACCCTAATGCGTGAGAAATGGTAAGTAAATGCCGTCTTTACATATCTGCCACAGTGCAGGAGAATCCGTATAGGTGTTTGAGTGTTCGAACCCTAATGTGTGACAAATAGATAGTAAACGTCATATTTACATATCTGCCACAGTGCAGGAGAATCCGTATAGGTGTTCGAGTGTTCGAACCCTAATGCGTGAGAAATGGTAAGTAAACGCCGTATTTACATATCTGCCACTGTGCAGGAGAATCCGTATAGGTGTTCGAGGGTTCGAACCCTAATGCGTGAGAAATGGTAAGGAAATATTGTATTTACCTATCTGCCACTGTGCAGGAGAAACCGTAGAGGTGTTCGAGTGTTCGAACCCTAATGCGTGACAATGGTAAGTAAACGTTGTATTTACATATCTGCCACTGTGCAGGAGAATCCATATAGGTGTTCGAGTGTTCGAACCCCAATGCGTGAGAAATGGTAAGTAAGCGCCGTATTTAGATATCGGCCACTGTGCAGGAGAATCCGTATAGGTGTTCGAGTGTTCGAACCCTAATGCGTGAGAAATGGTAAGTAAGCGCCGTATGTACATATCTGCCACTGTGCAGGAGAATCCTTATAGGTGTTCGAGTGTTCGAACCGTAATGCGTGAGAAATGGTAAGTAAACGCCGTATTTACATATCTGCCACTGTGCAGGAGAATCCGTACAGGTGTTCGTGTGTTCGAACCCTAATGCGTGAGAAATGGTAAGTAAACGCCGTATTTGCATATCTGCCACTATGCAGGAGAATCCGTATAGGTGTTCGAGTATTCGAACCCTAATGCGTGAGAAATGGTAAGGAAACGTTGTATTTACCTATCTGCCACTGTGCAGGAGAATCCGTAGAGGTGTTCGAGTGTTCGAACCCTAATGCGTGACAAATGGTAGGTAAAAGTTGTATTTACATATCTGCCACTGCGCAGGAGAATCCGTACAGGTGTTCGAGTGTTCGAACCCTAATGCGTCACAAATGGTAAGTAAACGTTGTAGTTACATATCTGCCACTGTGCAGGAGAATCCGTACAGGTGTTCGAGTGTTCGAACCCTAATGCCTGAGAAATGGTAAGTAAGCGCCGTATTTACATATCTGCCACTGTGCAGGTGAATCCGTATAGGTGTTCGAGTGTTCGAACCCTAATGCGTGGGAAATGGTAAGTAAGCGCCGTATTTACATATCTGCCACTGTGCAGGAGAATCCGTATAGGTGTTCGAGTGTTCGAACCCTAATGCGTGACAAATGGTAAGTAAACGTCGTATTTACATGTCTGCCACTGTGCAGGAGAATCCGTATAGGTGTTCGAGTATTCGAACCCTAATGCGTGAGAAATGGTAAGTAAGCGCCCTATTTATATATCTGCCATAGTGCAAGAGAATCCGCATAGGTGTTGAAGTGTTCGAACCCTAATGCGTGAGAAATGGTAAGTAAATGCCGTCTTTACATATCTGCCACAGTGCAGGAGAATCCGTATAGGTGTTTGAGTGTTCGAACCCTAATGTGTGACAAATAGAAAGTAAACGTCATATTTACATATCTGCCACAGTGCAGGAGAATCCGTATAGGTGTTCGAGTGTTCGAACCCTAATGCGTGAGAAATGGTAAGTAAACGCCGTATTTACATATCTGCCACTGTGCAGGAGAATCCGTATAGGTGTTCGAGGGTTCGAACCCTAATGCGTGAGAAATGGTAAGGAAATATTGTATTTACCTATCTGCCACTGTGCAGGAGAAACCGTAGAGGTGTTCGAGTGTTCGAACCCTAATGCGTGACAAATGGTAAGTAAACGTTGTATTTACATATCTGCCACTGTGCAGGAGAATCCATATAGGTGTTCGAGTGTTCGAACCCCAATGCGTGAGAAATGGTAAGTAAGCGCCGTATTTAGATATCTGCCACTGTGCAGGAGAATCCGTATAGGTGTTCGAGTGTTCGAACCCTAATGCGTGAGAAATGGTAAGTAAGCGCCGTATGTACATATCTGCCACTGTGCAGGAGAATCCTTATAGGTGTTCGAGTGTTCGAACCCTAATGCGTGAGAAATGGTAAGTAAACGCCGTATTTACATATCTGCCACTGTGCAGGAGAATCCGTACAGGTGTTCGAGTGTTCGAACCCTAATGCGTGAGAAATGGTAAGTAAACGCCGTATTTACATATCTGCCACTGTGCAGGAGAATCCGTATAGGTGTTCGAGTATTCGAACCCAAATACGTGAGAAATGGTAAGGAAACGTTGTATTTACCTATCTGCCACTGTGCACGAGAATCCGTAGAGGTGTTCGAGTGTTCGAAACCTAATGCGTGACAAATGGTAAGTAAACGTTGTATTTACATATCTGCCACTGTGCAGGAGAATCCGTACAGGTGTTCGAGTGATCGAACCCTAATGCGTGAAAAATGGTAAGTAAGCGCCGTATTTACATATCTGCCACTGTGCAGAAGAATCTGTATAGGTGTTCGAGTGTTCGAACCCTAATGCAAGAGAAATGGTAAGGAAACATTGTATTTACCTATCTGCCACTGTGCAGGAGAATCCGTAGAGGTGTTCGAGTGTTCGAACCCTAATGCGTGACAAATGGTAAGTAAACGTTATATTTACATATCTGCCACTGTGCAGGAGAATCCGTACAGGTGTTCGACTGTTCGAACCCTAATGCGTGAGAAATGGTAAGGAAACATTGTATTTACCTATCTGCCACTGTGCAGGAGAATCCGTAGAGGTCTTCGAGTGTTCGAACCCTAATGCGTGACAAATGGTAAGTAAACGTTGTATTTACATATCTGCCACTGTGCAGGAGAATCCGTACAGGTGTTCGAGTGTTCGAACCCTAATGCCTGAGAAATGGTAAGTAAGCGCCGTATTTACATATCTGCCACTGTGCAGGAGAATCCTTATAGGTGTTCGAGTGTTCGAACCCTAATGCGTGAGAAATGGTAAGTAAACGCCGTATTTACATATCTGCCACTGTGCAGGAGAATCCGTACAGGTGTTCGAGTGTTCGAACCCTAATGCGTGAGAAATGGTAAGTAAACGCCGTATTTACATATCTGCCACTGTGCAGGAGAATCCGTATAGGTGTTCGAGTATTCGAACCCTAATATGTGAGAAATGGTAAGGAAACGTTGTATTTACCTATCTGCCACTGTGCAGGAGAATCCGTAGAGGTGTTCGAGTGTTCGAAACCTAATGCGTGACAAATGGTAAGTAAACGTTGTATTTACATATCTGCCACTGTGCAGGAGAATCCGTATAGGTGTTCGAGTGTTCGAACCCCAATGCGTGAAAAATGGTAAGTAAGCGCCGTATTTACATATCTGCCACTGTGCAGAAGAATCTGTATAGGTGTTCGAGTGTTCGAACCCTAATGCAAGAGAAATGGTAAGGAAACATTGTATTTACCTATCTGCACTGTGCAGGAGAATCCGTAGAGGTGTTCGAGTGTTCGAACCCTAATGCGTGACAAATGGTAAGTAAACGTTATATTTACATATCTGCCACTGTGCAGGAGAATCCGCACAGGTGTTCGAGTGTTCGAACCCTAATGCGTGAGAAATGGTAAGGAAACATTGTATTTCCCTATCTGCCACTGTGCAGGAGAATCCGTAGAGGTGTTCGAGTGTTCGAAACCTAATGCGTGACAAATGGTAAGTAAACGTTGTATTTACATATCTGCCACTGTGGAGGAGAATCTGTACAGGTGTTCGAGTGTTCAAACCCTAATGCGTGAGAAATGGTAAGCAAACATTGTATTTACCTATCTGCCACTGTGCAGGAGAATCCGTAGAGGTGTTCGTGTGTTCGAACCCTAATGCGTGACAAATGGTAAGTAAACGTCGTATTTACATATCTGCCACTGTGCCGGAGAATCCGTATAGGTGTTCGAGTATTCAAACCCTAATGCGTGAGAAATGGTAAGTAAGCGCCCTATTTATATATCTACCATAGTGCAGGAGAATCCGTATTGGGGTTCAAGTGTTCGAACCCTGATGCGTGAGAAAATGGTAAGTAAATGCCGTATTTACATATCTGCCACCGCGCAGGAGAATTCGTATAGGTGTTCGAGTGTTCTAACCCTAATGCGTGAGAAATGGTAAGGAAACGTTGTATTTACATATCTGCCACTGTGCAGGAGAATCCGTATAGGTGTTCGAGTGTTCGAACCCTAATGTGTGACAAATGGTAAGTAAACGTCATATTTACATATCTGCCACAGTGCAGGAGAATCCGTATAGGTGTTCGAGTGTTCGAACCGTAATGCGTGACAAATTGTAAGTAAACGCCGTATTTACATATCTGCCACTATGCAGGAGAATCCGTACAAGTGTTCGAGTGTTCGAACCCTAATGCGTGAGAAATGGTAAGTAAACGCCGTATTTACATATCTGCCACTATGCAAGAGAATCTGTATAGATGTTCGAGTGTTCGAACCCTATTGCGTGAGAAATGGTAAGGAAACGTTGTATTTACATATCTGCCACTGTACAAGAGAATCTGTATAGGTGTTCGAGTGTTCGACCCCTAATGCGTGAGAAATGGTCAGGAAACGTTGTACTTACATATTTGCCACTGTGCAGGAGAATCCGTATAGGTGTTCGAGTGTTCGAACCCTAATGCGTGAGAAATGGTAAGTAACCGCCGTATTTACATATCTGCCACTGTGCAGGAGAATCCGTATAGGTGTTCGAGTGTTCGAACCCTAATCCGTGAGAAATGGTAAGTAAGCGCCGTATGTACATATCTGCCACTGTGCAGGAGAATCCGTACAGGTGTTCGATTGTTCGAACCCTAATGCGTGAGAAATGGTAAGTAAACGCCGTATTTACATATCTACCACTGTGCAGGAGAATCCGTATAGGTGTTCGAGTATTCGAACCCTAATACGTGAGAAATGGTAAGGAAACGTTGTATTTACCTATCTGCCACTGTGCAGGAGAATCCGTAGAGGTGTTCGAGTGTTCGAAACCTAATGCGTGACAAATGGTAAGTAAATGTTGTATTTACATATCTGCCACTGTGCAGGAGAATCCGTACAGGTGTTCGAGTGTTCGAACCCTAATGCGTGAGAAATGGTAAGTAAGCGCCGTATTTACATATATAAACCACTGTGCAGAAGAATCCGTATAGGGGTTCGAGTGTTCGAACCCTAATGCATGAGAAATGGTAAGGAAGCATTGTATTTACCTATCTGCCACTGTGTAGGAGAATCCGTAGAGGTGTTCGAGTGTTCGAACCCTAATGCGTGACAAATGGTAAGTAAACGTTGTATTTACATATCTGCCACTATGCAGGAGAATCCGTACAGGTGTTCGAGTGTTCGAACCCTAATGCGTGAGAAATGGTAAGGAAACATTGTATTTACCTATCTGCCACTGTGCAGGAGAATCCGTAGAGGTGTTCGTGTGTTCGAACCCTAATGCGTGACAAATGGTAAGTAAACGTCGTATTTACATATCTGCCACTGTGCAGGAGAATCCGTATAGGTGTTCGAGTATTCGAACCCCAATGCGTGACAAATGGTAAGTAAGCGCCCTATTTATATATCTACCATAGTGCAGGAGAATCCGTATAGGTGTTCAAGTGTTCGAACCCTAATGCGTGAGAAATGGTAAGTAAATGCCGTATTTACATATCTGCCACCGCGCAGGAGAATCCGTATAGGTGTTCGAGTGTTCTAACCCTAATGTGTGACAAATGGTAATTAAACGTCATATTTACATATCTGCCACAGTGCAGGAGAATCCGTATAGGTGTTCGAGTGTTCGAACCCTAATGCGTGAGAAATGGTAAGTAAACGCCGTATTTACAAATCTGCCACTGTGCAGGAGAATCCGTACAGGTGTTCGTGTGTTCGAACCCTAATGCGTGAGAAATGGTAAGTAAACGCCGTATTTACATATCTACCACTATGCAGGAGAATCCGTATAGGTGTTCGAGTATTCGAACCCTAATACGTGAGAAATGGTAAGGAAACGTTGTATTTACCTATCTGCCACTGTGCAGGAGAATCCGTAGAGGTGTTCGAGTGTTCGAAACCTAATGCGTGACAAATGGTAAGTAAACGTTGTATTTACATATCTGCCACTGTGCAGCAGAATCCGTACAGGTGTTCGAGTGTTCGAACCCTAATGCGTGAGAAATGGTAAGTAAGCGCCGTATTTACATATATAAACCACTGTGCAGAAGAATCCGTATAGGGGTTCGAATGTTCGAACCCTAATGCATGAGAAATGGTAAGGAAGCATTGTATTTACCTATTTGCCACTGTGTAGGAGAATCCGTAGAGGTGTTCGAGTGTTCGAACCCTAATGCGTGACAAATGGTAAGTAAACGTTGTATTTACATATCTGCCACTGTGCAGGAGAATCCGTACAGGTGTTCGAGTGTTCGAACCCTAATGCGTGAGAAATGGTAAGGAAACATTGTATTTACCTATCTGCCACTGTACAGGAGAATCCGTAGAGGTGTTCGTGTGTTCGAACCCCAATGCGTGACAAATGGTAAGTAAACGTCGTATTTACATATCTGCCACTGTGCAGGAGAATCCGTATAGGTGTTCGAGTATTCGAACCCCAATGCATGAGAAATGGTAAGTAAGCGCCCTATTTATGTATCTACCATAGTGCAGGAGAATCCGTATAGGTGTTCAAGTGTTCGAACCCTAATGCGTGAGAAATGGTAAGTAAATGCCGTATTTACATATCTGCCACCGCGCAGGAGAATCCGTATAGGTGTTCGAGTGTTCGAACCCTAATGTGTGACAAATGGTTATTAAACGTCATATTTACATATCTGCCACAGTGCAGGAGAATCCGTATAGGTGTTCGAGTGTTCGAACCCTAATGCGTGAGAAATGGTAAGTAAACGCCGTATTTACAAATCTGCCACTGTGCAGGAGAATCCGTACAGGTGTTCGTGTGTTCGAACCCTAATGCGTGAGAAATGGTAAGTAAACGCCGTATTTGCATATCTGCCACTATGCAGGAGAATCCGTATAGGTGTTCGAGTATTCGAACCCTAATGCGTGAGAAATGGTAAGGAAACGTTGTATTTACCTATCTGCCACTGTGCAGGAGAATCCGTAGAGGTGTTCGAGTGTTCGAACCCTAATGCGTGACAAATGGTAGGTAAAAGTTGTATTTACATATCTACCACTGTGCAGGAGAATCCGTACAGGTGTTCGAGTGTTCGAACCCTAATGCGTCACAAATGGTAAGTAAACGTTGTAGTTACATATCTGCCACTGTGCAGGAGAATCCGTACAGGTGTTTGAGTGTTCGAACCCTAATGCCTGAGAAATGGTAAGTAAGCGCCGTATTTACATATCTGCCACTGTGCAGGTGAATCCGTATAGGTGTTCGAGTGTTCGAACCCTAATGCGTGGGAAATGGTAAGTAAGCGCCGTATTTACATATCTGCCACTGTGCCGGAGAATCCGTATAGGTGTTCGAGTGTTCGAACCCTAATGCGTGACAAATGGTAAGTAAACGTCGTATTTACATGTCTGCCACTGTGCAGGAGAATCCGTATAGGTGTTCGAGTATTCAAACCCTAATGCGTGAGAAATGGTAAGTAAGCGCCCTATTTATATATCTGCCATAGTGCAGGAGAATCCGTATAGGTGTTGAAGTGTTCGAACCCTAATGCGTGAGAAATGGTAAGTAAATGCCGTCTTTACATATCTGCCACAGTGCAGGAGAATCCGTATAGGTGTTTGAGTGTTCGAACCCTAATGTGTGACAAATAGAAAGTAAACGTCATATTTACATATCTGCCACAGTGCAGGAGAATCCGTATAGGTGTTCGAGTGTTCGAACCCTAATGCGTGAGAAATGGTAAGTAAACGCCGTATTTACATATCTGCCACTGTGCAGGAGAATCCGTATAGGTGTTCGAGGGTTCGAACCCTAATGCGTGAGAAATGGTAAGGAAATATTGTATTTACCTATCTGCCACTGTGCAGGAGAAACCGTAGAGGTGTTCGAGTGTTCGAACCCTAATGCGTGACAAATGGTAAGTAAACGTTGTATTTACATATCTGCCACTGTGCAGGAGAATCCATATAGGTGTTCGAGTGTTCGAACCCCAATGCGTGAGAAATGGTAAGTAAGCGCCGTATTTAGATATCTGCCACTGTGCAGGAGAATCCGTATAGGTGTTCGAGTGTTCGAACCCTAATGCGTGAGAAATGGTAAGTAAGCGCCGTATGTACATATCTGCCACTGTGCAGGAGAATCCTTATAGGTGTTCGAGTGTTCGAACCCTAATGCGTGAGAAATGGTAAGTAAACGCCGTATTTACATATCTGCCACTGTGCAGGAGAATCCGTACAGGTGTTCGAACCCTAATGCGTGAGAAATGGTAAGTAAACGCCGTATTTACATATCTGCCACTGTGCAGGAGAATCCGTATAGGTGTTCGAGTATTCGAACCCTAATACGTGAGAAATGGTAAGTTAACGTTGTATTTACCTATCTGCCACTGTGCACGAGAATCCGTAGAGGTGTTCGAGTGTTCGAAACCTAATGCGTGACAAATGGTAAGTAAACGTTGTATTTACATATCTGCCACTGTGCAGGAGAATCCGTACAGGTGTTCGAGTGTTCGAACCCTAATGCGTGAAAAATGGTAAGTAAGCGCCGTATTTACATATCTGCCACTGTGCAGAAGAATCTGTATAGGTGTTCGAGTGTTCGAACCCTAATGCAAGACAAATGGTAAGGAAACATTGTATTTACCTATCTGCCACTGTGCAGGAGAATCCGTAGAGGTGTTCGAGTGTTCGAACCCTAATGCGTGACAAATGGTAAGTAAACGTTATATTTACATATCTGCCACTGTGCAGGAGAATCCGTACAGGTGTTCGACTGTTCGAACCCTAATGCGTGAGAAATGGTAAGGAAACATTGTATTTACCTATCTGCCACTGTGCAGGAGAATCCGTAGAGGTCTTCGAGTGTTCGAACCCTAATGCGTGACAAATGGTAAGTAAACGTTGTATTTACATATCTGCCACTGTGCAGGAGAATCCGTACAGGTGTTCGAGTGTTCGAACCCTAATGCCTGAGAAATGGTAAGTAAGCGCCGTATTTACATATCTGCCACTGTGCAGGAGAATCCTTATAGGTGTTCGAGTGTTCGAACCCTAATGCGTGAGAAATGGTAAGTAAACGCCGTATTTACATATCTGCCACTGTGCAGGAGAATCCGTACAGGTGTTCGAGTGTTCGAACCCTAATGCCTGAGAAATGGTAAGTAAGCGTCGTATTTACATATCTGCCACTGTGCAGGAGAATCCTTATAGGTGTTCGAGTGTTCGAACCCTAATGCGTGAGAAATGGTAAGTAAACGCCGTATTTACATATCTGCCACAGTGCAGGAGAATCCGTATAGGTGTTCGAGTGTTCGAACCCTAATGCGTGAAAAATGGTAAGTAAACGCCGTATTTACAAATCTGCCACTGTGCAGGAGAATCCGTACAGGTGTTCGTGTGTTCGAACCCTAATGCGTGAGAAATGGTAAGTAAACGCCGTATTTATATATCTACCACTGTGCAGGAGAATCCGTATAGGTGTTCGAGTATTCGAACCCTAATACGTGAGAAATGGTAAGGAAACGTTGTATTTACCTATCTGCCACTGTGCAAGAGAATCCGTAGAGGTGTTCGAGTGTTCGAAACCTAATGCGTGACAAATGGTAAGTAAACGTTGTATTTACATATCTGCCACTGTGCAGGAGAATCCGTACAGGTGTTCGAGTGTTCGAACCCTAATGCGTGAGAAATGGTAAGTAAGCGCCGTATTTACATATATAAACCACTGTGCAGAAGAATCCGTATAGGGGTTCGAGTGTTCGAACCCTAATGCATGAGAAATGGTAAGGAAGCATTGTATTTACCTATTTGCCACTGTGTAGGAGAATCCGTAGAGGTGTTCGAGTGTTCGAAACCTAATGCGTGACAAATGGTAAGTAAATGTTGTATTTACATATCTGCCACTGTGCAGGAGAATCCGTACAGGTGTTCGAGTGTTCGAACCCTAATGCGTGAGAAATGGTAAGTAAGCGCCGTATTTACATATATTAACCACTGTGCAGAAGAATCCGTATAGGGGTTCGAGTGTTCGAACCCTAATGCATGAGAAATGGTAAGGAAGCATTGTATTTACCTATTTGCCACTGTGTAGGAGAATCCGTAGAGGTGTTCGAGTGTTCGAACCCTAATGCGTGACAAATGGTAAGTAAACGTTGTATTTACATATCTGCCACTGTGCAGGAGAATCCGTACAGGTGTTCGAGTGTTCGAACCCTAATGCGTGAGAAATGGTAAGGAAACGTTGTATTTACCTATCTGCCACTGTGCAGCAGAATCCGTAGAGGTGTTCGAGTGTTCGAACCCTAATGCGTGACAAATGGTAGGTAAAAGTTGTATTTACATATCTGCCACTGTGCAGGAGAATCCGTACAGGTGTTCGAGTGTTCGAACCCTAATGCGTCACAAATGGTAAGTAAACGTTGTAGTTACATATCTGCCACTGTGCAGGAGAATCCGTACAGGTGTTCGAGTGTTCGAACCCTAATGCCTGAGAAATGGTAAGTAAGCGCCGTATTTACATTTCTGCCACTGTGCAGGTGAATCCGTATAGGTGTTCGAGTGTTCGAACCCTAATGCGTGGGAAATGGTAAGTAAGCGCCGTATTTACATATCTGCCACTGTGCAGGAGAATCCGTATAGGTGTTCGAGTGTTCGAACCCTAATGCGTGACAAATGGTAAGTAAACGTCGTATTTACATGTCTGCCACTGTGCAGGAGAATCCGTATAGGTGTTCGAGTATTCGAACCCTAATGCGTGAGAAATGGTAAGTAAACGCCCTATTTATATATCTGCCATAGTGCAGGAGAATCCGTATAGGTGTTGAAGTGTTCGAACCCTAATGCGTGAGAAATGGTAAGTAAATGCCGTCTTTACATATCTGCCACAGTGCAGGAGAATCCGTATAGGTGTTTGAGTGTTCGAACCCTAATGTGTGACAAATAGAAAGTAAACGTCATATTTACATATCTGCCACAGTGCAGGAGAATCCGTATAGGTGTTCGAGTGTTCGAACCCTAATGCGTGAGAAATGGTAAGTAAACGCCGTATTTACATATCTGCCACTGTGCAGGAGAATCCGTATAGGTGTTCGAGGGTTCGAACCCTAATGCGTGAGAAATGGTAAGGAAATATTGTATTTACCTATCTGCCACTGTGCCGGAGAAACCGTAGAGGTGTTCGAGTCTTCGAACCCTAATGCGTGACAAATGGTAAGTAAACGTTGTATTTACATATCTGCCACTGTGCAGGAGAATCCATATAGGTGTTCGAGTGTTCGAACCCCAATGCGTGAGAAATGGTAAGTAAGCGCCGTATTTAGATATCTGCCACTGTGCAGGAGAATCCGTATAGGTGTTCGAGTGTTCGAACCCTAATGCGTGAGAAATGGTAAGTAAGCGTCGTATGTACATATCTGCCACTGTGCAGGAGAATCCTTATAGGTGTTCGAGTGTTCGAACCCTAATGCGTGAGAAATGGTAAGTAAACGCCGTATTTACATATCTGCCACTGTGCAGGAGAATCCGTACAGGTGTTCGAACCCTAATGCGTGAGAAATGGTAAGTAAACGCCGTATTTACATATCTGCCACTGTGCAGGAGAATCCGTATAGGTGTTCGAGTATTCGAACCCTAATACGTGAGAAATGGTAAGGAAACGTTGTATTTACCTATCTGCCACTGTGCACGAGAATCCGTAGAGGTGTTCGAGTGTTCGAAACCTAATGCGTGACAAATGGTAAGTAAACGTTGTATTTACATATCTGCCACTGTGCAGGAGAATCCGTACAGGTGTTCGAGTGTTCGAACCCTAATGCGTGAAAAATGGTAAGTAAGCGCCGTATTTACATATCTGCCACTGTGCAGAAGAATCTGTATAGGTGTTCGAGTGTTCGAACCCCAATGCAAGAGAAATGGTAAGGAAACATTGTATTTACCTATCTGCCACTGTGCAGGAGAATCCGTAGAGGTGTTCGAGTGTTCGAACCCTAATGCGTGACAAATGGTAAGTAAACGTTATATTTACATATCTGCCACTGTGCAGGAGAATCCGTACAGGTGTTCGACTGTTCGAACCCTAATGCGTGAGAAATGGTAAGGAAACATTGTATTTACCTATCTGCCACTGTGCAGGAGAATCCGTAGAGGTCTTCGAGTGTTCGAACCCTAATGCGTGACAAATGGCAAGTAAACGTTGTATTTACATATCTGCCACTGTGCAGGAGAATTCGTACAGGTGTTCGAGTGTTCGAACCCTAATGCCTGAGAAATGGTAAGTAAGCGCCGTATTTACATATCTGCCACTGTGCAGGAGAATCCTTATAGGTGTTCGAGTGTTCGAACCCTAATGCGTGAGAAATGGTAAGTAAACGCCGTATTTACATATCTGCCACTGTGCAGGAGAATCCGTACAGGTGTTCGAGTGTTCAAACCCTAATGCGTGAGAAATGGTAAGTAAACGCCGTATTTACAAATCTGCCACTGTGCAGGAGAATCCGTACAGGTGTTCGTGTGTTCGAACCCTAATACGTGAGAAATGGTAAGGAAACGTTGTATTTACCTATCTGCCACTGTGCAGGAGAATCCGTAGAGGTGTTCGAGTGTTCGAAACCTAATGCGTGACAAATGGTAAGTAAACGTTGTATTTACATATCTGCCACTGTGCAGGAGAATCCGTACAGGTGTTCGAGTGTTCGAACCCCAATGCGTGAAAAATGGTAAGTAAGCACCGTATTTACATATCTGCCACTGTGCAGAAGAATCTGTATAGGTGTTCGAGTGTTCGAACTCTAATGCAAGAGAAATGGTAAGGAAACATTGTATTTACCTATCTGCCACTGTGCAGGAGAATCCGTAGAGGTGTTCGAGTGTTCGAACCCTAATGCGTGACAAATGGTAAGTAAACGTTATATTTACATATCTGCCACTGTGCAGGAGAATCCGCACAGGTGTTCGAGTGTTCGAACCCTAATGCGTGAGAAATGGTAAGGAAACATTGTATTTACCTATCTGCCACTGTGCAGGAGAATCCGTAGAGGTGTTCGAGTGTTCGAACCCTAATGCGTGACAAATGGTAAGTAAACGTCGTATTTACATGTCTGCCACTGTGCAGGAGAATCCGTATAGGTGTTCGAGTATTCGAACCCTAATGCGTGAGAAATGGTAAGTAAACGCCCTATTTATATATCTGCCATAGTGCAGGAGAATCCGTATAGGTGTTGAAGTGTTCGAACCCTAATGCGTGAGAAATGGTAAGTAAATGCCGTCTTTATATATCTGCCACAGTGCAGGAGAATCCGTATAGGTGTTTGAGTGTTCGAACCCTAATGTGTGACAAATAGAAAGTAAACGTCATATTTACATATCTGCCACAGTGCAGGAGAATCCGTATAGGTGTTCGAGTGTTCGAACCCTAATGCGTGAGAAATGGTAAGTAAACGCCGTATTTACATATCTGCCACTGTGCAGGAGAATCCGTATAGGTGTTCGAGGGTTCGAACCCTAATGCGTGAGAAATGGTAAGGAAATATTGTATTTACCTATCTGCCACTGTGCAGGAGAAACCGTAGAGGTGTTCGAGTCTTCGAACCCTAATGCGTGACAAATGGTAAGTAAACGTTGTATTTACATATCTGCCACTGTGCAGGAGAATCCATATAGGTGTTCGAGTGTTCGAACCCCAATGCGTGAGAAATGGTAAGTAAGCGCCGTATTTAGATATCTACCACTGTGCAGGAGAATCCGTATAGGTGTTCGAGTGTTCGAACCCTAATGCGTGAGAAATGGTAAGTAAGCGTCGTATGTACATATCTGCCACTGTGCAGGAGAATCCTTATAGGTTTTCGAGTGTTCGAACCCTAATGCGTGAGAAATGGTAAGTAAACGCCGTATTTACATATCGGCCACTGTGCAGGAGAATCCGTACAGGTGTTCGAACCCTAATGCGTGAGAAATGGTAAGTAAACGCCGTATTTACATATCTGCCACTGTGCAGGAGAATCCGTATAGGTGTTCGAGTATTCGAACCCTAATACGTGAGAAATGGTAAGGAAACGTTGTATTTACCTATCTGCCACTGTGCACGAGAATCCGTAGAGGTGTTCGAGTGTTCGAAACCTAATGCGTGACAAATGGTAAGTAAACGTTGTATTTACATATCTGCCACTGTGCAGGAGAATCCGTACAGGTGTTCGAGTGTTCGAACCCTAATGCGTGAAAAATGGTAAGTAAGCGCCGTATTTACATATCTGCCACTGTGCAGAAGAATCTGTATAGGTGTTCGAGTGTTCGAACCCCAATGCAAGAGAAATGGTAAGGAAACATTGTATTTACCTATCTGCCACTGTGCAGGAGAATCCGTAGAGGTGTTCGAGTGTTCGAACCCTAATGCGTGACAAATGGTAAGTAAACGTTATATTTACATATCTGCCACTGTGCAGGAGAATCCGTACAGGTGTTCGACTGTTCGAACCCTAATGCGTGAGAAATGGTAAGGAAACATTGTATTTACCTATCTGCCACTGTGCAGGAGAATCCGTAGAGGTCTTCGAGTGTTCGAACCCTAATGCGTGACAAATGGTAAGTAAACGTTGTATTTACATATCTGCCACTGTGCAGGAGAATTCGTACAGGTGTTCGAGTGTTCGAACCCTAATGCCTGAGAAATGGTAAGTAAGCGCCGTATTTACATATCTGCCACTGTGCAGGAGAATCCTTATAGGTGTTCGAGTGTTCGAACCCTAATGCGTGAGAAATGGTAAGTAAACGCCGTATTTACATATCTGCCACTGTGCAGGAGAATCCGTATAGGTGTTCGAGTGTTCAAACCCTAATGCGTGAGAAATGGTAAGTAAACGCCGTATTTACAAATCTGCCACTGTGCAGGAGAATCCGTACAGGTGTTCGTGTGTTCGAACCCTAATACGTGAGAAATGGTAAGGAAACGTTGTATTTACCTATCTGCCACTGTGCAGGAGAATCCGTAGAGGTGTTCGAGTGTTCGAAACCTAATGCGTGACAAATGGTAAGTAAACGTTGTATTTACATATCTGCCACTGTGCAGGAGAATCCGTACAGGTGTTCGAGTGTTCGAACCCCAATGCGTGAAAAATGGTAAGTAAGCGCCGTATTTACATATCTGCCACTGTGCAGAAGAATCTGTATAGGTGTTTGAGTGTTCGAACTCTAATGCAAGAGAAATGGTAAGGAAACATTGTATTTACCTATCTGCCACTGTGCAGGAGAATCCGTAGAGGTGTTCGAGTGTTCGAACCCTAATGCGTGACAAATGGTAAGTAAACGTTATATTTACATATCTGCCACTGTGCAGGAGAATCCGCACAGGTGTTCGAGTGTTCGAACCCTAATGCGTGAGAAATGGTAAGGAAACATTGTATTTACCTATCTGCCACTGTGCAGGAGAATCCGTAGAGGTGTTCGAGTGTTCGAACCCTAATGCGTGACAAATGGTAAGTAAACGTCGTATTTACATGTCTGCCACTGTGCAGGAGAATCCGTATAGGTGTTCGAGTATTCGAACCCTAATGCGTGAGAAATGGTAAGTAAACGCCCTATTTATATATCTGCCATAGTGCAGGAGAATCCGTATAGGTGTTGAAGTGTTCGAACCCTAATGCGTGAGAAATGGTAAGTAAATGCCGTCTTTATATATCTGCCACAGTGCAGGAGAATCCGTATAGGTGTTTGAGTGTTCGAACCCTAATGTGTGACAAATAGAAAGTAAACGTCATATTTACATATCTGCCACAGTGCAGGAGAATCCGTATAGGTGTTCGAGTGTTCGAACCCTAATGCGTGAGAAATGGTAAGTAAACGCCGTATTTACATATCTGCCACTGTGCAGGAGAATCCGTATAGGTGTTCGAGGGTTCGAACCCTAATGCGTGAGAAATGGTAAGGAAATATTGTATTTACCTATCTGCCACTGTGCAGGAGAAACCGTAGAGGTGTTCGAGTCTTCGAACCCTAATGCGTGACAAATGGTAAGTAAACGTTGTATTTACATATCTGCCACTGTGCAGGAGAATCCATATAGGTGTTCGAGTGTTCGAACCCCAATGCGTGAGAAATGGTAAGTAAGCGCCGTATTTAGATATCTACCACTGTGCAGGAGAATCCGTATAGGTGTTCGAGTGTTCGAACCCTAATGCGTGAGAAATGGTAAGTAAGCGTCGTATGTACATATCTGCCACTGTGCAGGAGAATCCTTATAGGTGTTCGAGTGTTCGAACCCTAATGCGTGAGAAATGGTAAGTAAACGCCGTATTTACATATCGGCCACTGTGCAGGAGAATCCGTACAGGTGTTCGAACCCTAATGCGTGAGAAATGGTAAGTAAACGCCGTATTTACATATCTGCCACTGTGCAGGAGAATCCGTATAGGTGTTCGAGTATTCGAACCCTAATACGTGAGAAATGGTAAGGAAACGTTGTATTTACCTATCTGCCACTGTGCACGAGAATCCGTAGAGGTGTTCGAGTGTTCGAAACCTAATGCGTGACAAATGGTAAGTAAACGTTGTATTTACATATCTGCCACTGTGCAGGAGAATCCGTACAGGTGTTCGAGTGTTCGAACCCTAATGCGTGAAAAATGGTAAGTAAGCGCCGTATTTACATATCTGCCACTGTGCAGAAGAATCTGTATAGGTGTTCGAGTGTTCGAACCCCAATGCAAGAGAAATGGTAAGGAAACATTGTATTTACCTATCTGCCACTGTGCAGGAGAATCCGTAGAGGTGTTCGAGTGTTCGAACCCTAATGCGTGACAAATGGTAAGTAAACGTTATATTTACATATCTGCCACTGTGCAGGAGAATCCGTACAGGTGTTCGACTGTTCGAACCCTAATGCGTGAGAAATGGTAAGGAAACATTGTATTTACCTAGCTGCCACAGTGCAGGAGAATCCGTAGAGGTCTTCGAGTGTTCGAACCCTAATGCGTGACAAATGGTAAGTAAACGTTGTATTTACATATCTGCCACTGTGCAGGAGAATTCGTACAGGTGTTCGAGTGTTCGAACCCTAATGCCTGAGAAATGGTAAGTAAGCGCCGTATTTACATATCTGCCACTGTGCAGGAGAATCCTTATAGGTGTTCGAGTGTTCGAACTCTAATGCGTGAGAAATGGTAAGTAAACGCCGTATTTACATATCTGCCACTGTGCAGGAGAATCCGTACAGCTGTTCGAGTGTTCAAACCCTAATGCGTGAGAAATGGTAAGTAAACGCCGTATTTACATATCTGCCACTGTGCAGGAGAATCCGTATAGGTGTTCGAGTATTCGAACCCTAATACGTGAGAAATGGTAAGGAAACGTTGTATTTACCTATCTGCCACTGTGCAGGAGAATCCGTAGAGGTGTTCGAGTGTTCGAAACCTAATGCGTGACAAATGGTAAGTAAACGTTGTATTTACATATCTGCCACTGTGCAGGAGAATCCGTACAGGTGTTCGAGTGTTCGAACCCCAATGCGTGAAAAATGGTAAGTAAGCGCCGTATTTACATATCTGCCACTGTGCAGAAGAATCTGTATAGGTGTTCGAGTGTTCGAACTCTAATGCAAGAGAAATGGTAAGGAAACATTGTATTTACCTATCTGCCACTGTGCAGGAGAATCCGTAGAGGTGTTCGAGTGTTCGAACCCTAATGCGTGACAAATGGTAAGTAAACGTTATATTTACATATCTGCCACTGTGCAGGAGAATCCGCACAGGTGTTCGAGTGTTCGAACCCTAATGCGTGAGAAATGGTAAGGAAACATTGTATTTACCTATCTGCCACTGTGCAGGAGAATCCGTAGAGGTGTTCGAGTGTTCGAAACCTAATGCGTGACAAATGGTAAGTAAACGTTGTATTTACATATCTGCCACTGTGGAGGAGAATCCGTACAGGTGTTCGAGTGTTCAAACCCTAATGCGTGAGAAATGGTAAGGAAATATTGTATTTACCTATCTGCCACTGTGCAGGAGAATCCGTAGAGGTGTTCGTGTGTTCGAACCCTAATGCGTGACAAATGGTAAGTAAACGTCGTATTTACATATCTGCCACTGTGCAGGAGAATCCGTATAGGTGTTCGAGTATTCGAACCCTAATGCGTGAGAAATGGTAAGTAAGCGCCCTATTTATATATCTACCATAGTGCAGGAGAATCCGTATTGGTGTTCAAGTGTTCGAACCCTAATGCGTGAGAAAATGGTAAGTAAATACCGTATTTACATATCTGCCACCGCGCAAGAGAATCCGTATAGGTGTTCGAGTGTTCTAACCCTAATGCGTGAGAAATGGTAAGGAAACGTTGTATTTACATATCTGCCACTGTGCAGGAGAATCCGTATAGGTGTTCGAGTGTTCGAACCCTAATGTGTGACAAATGGTAAATAAACGTCATATTTACATATCTGCCACAGTGCAGGAGAATCCGTAGAGGTGTTCGAGTGTTCGAAACCTAATGCGTGACAAATGGTAAGTAAACGTTGTATTTACATATCTGCCACTGTGCAGGAGAATCCGTACAGGTGTTCGAGTGTTCAAACCCTAATGCGTGAGAAATGGTAAGGAAACATTGTATTTACCTATCTGCCACTGTGCAGGAGAATCCGTAGAGGTGTTCGTGTGTTCGAACCCTAATGCGTGACAAATGGTAAGTAAACATCGTATTTACATATCTGCCACTGTGCAGGAGAATCCGTATAGGTGTTCGAGTATTCGAACCCTAATGCGTGAGAAATGGTAAGTAAGCGCCCTATTTATATATCTACCATAGTGCAGGAGAATCCGTATTGGTGTTCAAGTGTTCGAACCCTAATGCGTGAGAAAATGGTAAGTAATGCCGTATTTACATATCTGCCACCGCGCAGGAGAATCCGTATAGGTGTTCGAGTGTTCTAACCCTAATGCGTGAGAAATGGTAAGGAAACGTTGTATTTACATATCTGCCACTGTGCAGGAGAATCCGTATAGGTGTTCGAGTGTTCGAACCCAAATGTGTGACAAATGGTAAGTAAACGTCATATTTACATATCTGCCACAGTGCAGGAGAATCCGTATAGGTGTTCGAGTGGTCGAACCGTAATGCGTGACAAATGGTAAGTAAACGCCGTATTTACATATCTGCCACTATGCAGGAGAATCCGTACAAGTGTTCGAGTGTTCGAACCCTAGTGCGTGAGAAATGGTAAGCAAACGCCGTATTTACATATCTGCCACTATGCACGAGAATCTGTATAGATGTTCGAGTGTTCGAACCCTATTGCGTGAGAAATGGTAAGGAAACGTTGTATTTACATATCTGCCACTGTACAAGAGAATCTGTATAGGTGTTCGAGTGTTCGATCCCTAATGCGTGAGAAATGGTCAGGAAACGTTGTACTTACATATTTGCCACTGTGCAGGAGAATCCGTATAGGTGTTCGAGTGTTCGAACCCTAATGCGTGAGAAATGGTAAGTAAGCGCCGTATTTACATATCTGCCACTGTGCAGGAGAATCCGTATAGGTGTTCGAGTGTTCGAACCCTAATGCGTGAGAAATGGTCAGTAAGCGCCGTATGTACATATCAGCCACTATGCAGGAGAATCCGTATAGGCGATCGAGTGTTCGAACCCTAACGCGTGAGAAATGGTAAGTAAACGTCGTATTTACATATCTGCCACTGTGCAGGAGAATCCGTACAGGTGTTCGACTGTTCGAACCCAAATGCGTGAGAAATGGTAAGTAAACGCCGTATTTACATATCTACCACTGTGCAGGAGAATCCGTATAGCTGTTCGAGTATTCGAACCCTAATACGTGAGAAATGGTAAGCAAACGTTGTATTTACCTATCTGCCACTGTGCAGGAGAATCCGTAGAGGTGTTCGAGTGTTCGAAACCTAATGCGTGACAAATGGTAAGTAAACGTTGTATTTACATATCTGCCACTGTGCAGGAGAATCCGTACAGGTGTTTGAGTGTTCGAATCCTAATGCGTGAGAAATGGTAAGTAAGCGCCGTATTTACATATATAAACCACTGTGCAGAAGAATCCGTATAGGGGTTCGAGTGTTCGAATCCTAATGCATGAGAAATGGTAAGGAAGCATTGTATTTACCTATCTGCCACTGTGTAGGAGAATCCGTAGAGGTGTTCGAGTGTTCGAACCCTAATGCGTGACAAATGGTAAGTAAACGTTGTATTTACATATCTGCCACTGTGCAGGAGAATCCGTACAGGTGTTCGAGTGTTCGAACCCTAATGCGTGAGAAATGGTAAGGAAACATTGTATTTACCTATCTGCTACTGTGCAGGAGAATCCGTAGAGGTGTTCGTGTGTTCGAACCCTAATGCGTGACAAATGGTAAGTAAACGTCGTATTTACATATCTGCCACTGTGCAGGAGAATCCGTATAGGTGTTCGAGTATTCGAACCCCAATGCGTGAGAAATGGTAAGTAAGCGCCCTATTTATATATCTACCATAGTGCAGCAGAATCCGTATAGGTGTTCAAGTGTTCGAACCCTAATGCGTGAGAAATGGTAAGTAAATGCCGTATTTACATATCTGCCACCGCGCAGGAGAATCCGTATAGGTGTTCGAGTGTTCTTACCCTAATGTGTGACAAATGGTAATTAAACGTCATATTTACATATCTGCCACAGTGCAGGAGAATCCGTATAGGTGTTCGAGTGTTCGAACCCTAATGCGTGAGAAATGGTAAGTAAACGCCGTATTTACAAATCTGCCACTGTGCAGGAGAATCCGTACAGGTGTTCGTGTGTTCGAACCCTAATGCGTGAGAAATGGTAAGTAAACGCCGTATTTACATATCTACCACTGTGCAGGAGAATCCGTATAGGTGTTCGAGTATTCGAACCCTAATACGTGAGAAATGGTAAGGAAACGTTGTATTTACCTATCTGCCACTGTGCAGGAGAATCCGTAGAGGTGTTCGAGTGTTCGAAACCTAATGCGTGACAAATGGTAAGTAAACGTTGTATTTACATATCTGCCACTGTGCAGGAGAATCCGTACAGGTGTTCGAGTGTTCGAACCCTAATGCGTGAGAAATGGTAAGTAAGCGCCGTATTTACATATATAAACCACTGTGCAGAAGAATCCGTATAGGGGTTCGAGTGTTCGAACCCTAATGCATGAGAAATGGTAAGGAAGCATTGTATTTACCTATTTGCCACTGTGTAGGAGAATCCGTAGAGGTGTTCGAGTGTTCGAACCCTAATGCGTGACAAATGGTAAGTAAACGTTGTATTTACATATCTGCCACGGTGCAGGAGAATCCGTACAGGTGTTCGAGTGTTCGAACCCTAATGCGTGAGAAATGGTAAGGAAACATTGTATTTACCTATCTGCCACTGTGCAGGAGAATCCGTAGAGGTGTTCGTGTGTTCGAACCCTAATGCGTGACAAATGGTAAGTAAACGTCGTATTTACATATCTGCCACTGTGCAGGAGAATCCGTATAGGTGTTCGAGTATTCGAACCCCAATGCGTGACAAATGGTAAGTAAGCGCCCTATTTATATATCTACCATAGTGCAGGAGAATCCGTATAGGTGTTCAAGTGTTCGAACCCTAATGCGTGAGAAATGGTAAGTAAATGCCGTATTTACATATCTGCCACCGCGCAGGAGAATCCGTATAGGTGTTCGAGTGTTCTAACCCTAATGTGTGACAAATGGTAATTAAACGTCATATTTACATATCTGCCACAGTGCAGGAGAATCCGTATAGGTGTTCGAGTGTTCGAACCCTAATGCGTGAGAAATGGTAAGTAAGCGCCGTATTTACAAATCTGCCACTGTGCAGGAGAATCCGTACAGGTGTTCGTGTGTTCGAACCCTAATTCGTGAGAAATGGTAAGTAAACGCCGTATTTGCATATCTGCCACTATGCAGGAGAATCCGTATAGGTGTTCGAGTATTCGAACCCTAATGCGTGAGAAATGGTAAGGAAACGTTGTATTTACCTATCTGCCACTGTGCAGGAGAATCCGTAGAGGTGTTCGAGTGTTCGAACCCTAATGCGTGACAAATGGTTGGTAAAAGTTGTATTTACATATCTGCCACTGTGCAGGAGAATCCGTACAGGTGTTCGAGTGTTCGAACCCTAATGCGTCACAAATGGTAAGTAAACGTTGTAGTTACATATCTGCCACTGTGCAGGAGAATCCGTACAGGTGTTCGAGTGTTCGAACCCTAATGCGTCACAAATGGTAAGTAAACGTTGTAGTTACATATCTGCCACTGTGCAGGAGAATCCGTACAGGTGTTCGAGTGTTCGAACCCTAATGCCTGAGAAATGGTAAGTAAGCGCCGTATTTACATATCTGCCACTGTGCAGGTGAATCCGTATAGGTGTTCGAGTGTTCGAACCCTAATGCGTGGGAAATGGTAAGTAAGCGCCGTATTTACATATCTGCCACTGTGCAGGAGAATCCGTATAGGTGTTCGAGTGTTCGAACCCTAATGCGTGACAAATGGTAAGTGAACGTCGTATTTACATGTCTGCCACTGTGCAGGAGAATCCGTATAGGTGTTCGAGTATTCGAACCCTAATGCGTGAGAAATGGTAAGTAAGCGCCCTATTTATATATCTGCCATAGTGCAGGAGAATCCGTATAGGTGTTGAAGTGTTCGAACCCTAATGCGTGAGAAATGGTAAGTAAATGCCGTCTTTACATATCTGCCACTGTGCAGGAGAATCCGTATAGGTGTTCGAGTGTTCGAACCCTAATGCGTGAGAAATGGTAAGGAAACGTTGTATTTACATATCTGCCACTGTGCAGGAGAATCCGTATAGGTGTTTGAGTGTTCGAACCCTAATGTGTGACAAATAGAAAGTAAACGTCATATTTACATATCTGCCACAGTGCAGGAGAATCCGTATAGGTGTTCGAGTGTTCGAACCCTAATGCGTGAGAAATGGTAAGTAAACGCTGTATTTACATACCTGCCACTGTGCAGGAGAATCCGTATAGGTGTTCGAGGGTTCGAACCCTAATGCGTGAGAAATGGTAAGGAAATATTGTATTTACCTATCTGCCACTGTGCAGGAGAAACCGTAGAGGTGTTCGAGTGTTCGAACCCTAATGCGTGACAAATGGTAAGTAAACGTTGTATTTACATATATGCCACTGTGTAGGAGAATCCATATAGGTGTTCGAGTGTACGAACCCCAATGCGTGAGAAATGGTAAGTAAGCGCCGTATTTAGATATCTGCCACTGTGCAGGAGAATCCGTATAGGTGTTCAAGTGTTCGAACCCTAATGCGTGAGAAATGGTAAGTAAGCGCCGTATGTACATATCTGCCACTGTGCAGGAGAATCCTTATAGGTGTTCGAGTGTTTGAACCCTAATGCGTGAGAAATGGTAAGTAAACGCCGTATTTACATATCTGCCACTGTGCAGGAGAATCCGTACAGGTGTTCGAGTGTTCGAACCCTAATGCGTGAGAAATGGTAAGTAAACGCCGTATTTACATATCGGCCACTGTGCAGGAGAATCCGTATAGGTGTTCGAGTATTCGAACCCTAATACGTGAGAAATGGTAAGGAAACGTTGTATTTACCTATCTGCCACTGTGCAGGAGAATCCGTAGAGGTGTTCGAGTGTTCGAAACCTAATGCGTGACAAATGGTAAGTAAACGTTGTATTTACATATCTGCCACTGTGCAGGAGAATCCGTACAGGTGTTCGAGTGTTCGAACCCTAATGCGTGAAAAATGGTAAGTAAGCGCCGTATTTACATATCTGCCACTGTGCAGGAGAATCCGTATAGGTGTTCGAGTATTCGAAACCTAATGCATGAGAAATGGTAAGTAAGCGCCCTATTTATATATCTGCCATAGTGCAGGAGAATCCGTATAGGTGTTGAAGTGTTCGAACCCTAATGCGTGAGAAATGGTAAGTAAATGCCGTCTTTACATATCTGCCACTTGTGCAGGAGAATCCGTATAGGTGTTCGAGTGTTCGAACCCTAATGCGTGAGAAATGGTAAGGAAACGTTGTATTTACATATCTGCCACTGTGCAGGAGAATCCGTATAGGTGTTTGAGTGTTCGAACCCTAATGTGTGACAAATAGAAAGTAAACGTCATATTTACATATCTGCCACAGTGCAGGAGAATCCGTATAGGTGTTCGAGTGTTCGAACCCTAATGCGTGAGAAATGGTAAGTAAACGCTGTATTTACATACCTGCCACTGTGCAGGAGAATCCGTATAGGTGTTCGAGGGTTCGAACCCTAATGCGTGAGAAATGGTAAGGAAATATTGTATTTACCTATCTGCCACTGTGCAGGAGAAACCGTAGAGGTGTTCGAGTGTTCGAACCCTAATGCGTGACAAATGGTAAGTAAACGTTGTATTTACATATATGCCACTGTGTAGGAGAATCCATATAGGTGTTCGAGTGTTCGAACCCCAATGCGTGGGAAATGGTAAGTAAGCGCCGTATTTAGATATCTGCCACTGTGCAGGAGAATCCGTATAGGTGTTCAAGTGTTCGAACCCTAATGCGTGAGAAATGGTAAGTAAGCGCCGTATATACATATCTGCCACTGTGCAGGAGAATCCTTATAGGTGTTCGAGTGTTTGAACCCTAATGCGTGAGAAATGGTAAGTAAACGCCGTATTTACATATCTGCCACTGTGCAGGAGAATCCGTACAGGTGTTCGAGTGTTCGAACCCTAATGCGTGAGAAATGGTAAGTAAACGCCGTATTTACATATCGGCCACTGTGCAGGAGAATCCGTATAGGTGTTTGAGTATTCGAACCCTAATACGTGAGAAATGGTAAGGAAACGTTGTATTTACCTATCTGCCACTGTGCAGGAGAATCCGTAGAGGTGTTCGAGTGTTCGAAACCTAATGCGTGACAAATGGTAAGTAAACGTTGTATTTACATATCTGCCACTGTGCAGGAGAATCCGTACAGGTGTTCGAGTGTTCGAACCCTAATGCGTGAAAAATGGTAAGTAAGCGCCGTATTTACATATCTGCCACTGTGCAGAAGAATCTGTATAGGTGTTCGAGTGTTCGAACCCTAATGCAAGAGAAATGGTAAGGAAACATTGTATTTACCTATCTGCCACTGTGCAGGAGAATCCGTAGAGGTGTTTGAGTGTTCGAACCCTAATGCGTGACAAATGGTAAGTAAACGTTATATTTACATATCTGCCACTGTGCAGGAGAATCCGTACAGGTGTTCGAGTGTTCGAACCCTATTGCGTGAGAAATGGTAAGGAAACATTGTATTTACCTATCTGCCACTTTGCAGGAGAATCCGTAGAGGTCTTCGACTGTTCGAACCCTAATGCGTGACAAATGGTAAGTAAACGTTGTATTTACATATCTGCCACTGTGCAGGAGAATCCGTACAGGTGTTCGAGTGTTCGAACCCTAATGCTTGAGAAATGGTAAGTAAGCGCCGTATTTACATATCTGCCACTGTGCAGGAGAATCCTTATAGGTGTTCGAGTGTTCGAACCCTAATGCGTGAGAAATGGTAAGTAAACGTCGTATTTACATATCTGCCACTGTGCAGGAGAATCCATACAGGTGTTCGAGTGTTCGAACCCTAATGCGTGAGAAATGGTAAGTAAACGCCGTATTTACATATCTGCCACTGTGCAGGAGAATCCGTATAGGTGTTCGAGTATTCGAACCCTAATACGTGAGAAATGGTAAGGAAACGTTGTATTTACCTATCTGCCACTGTGCAGGAGAATCCGTAGAGGTGTTCGAGTGTTCGAAACCTAATGCGTGACAAATGGTAAGTAAACGTTGTATTTACATATCTGCCACTGTGCAGGAGAATCCGTACAGGTGTTCGAGTGTTCGAACCCCAATGCGTGAAAAATGGTAAGTAAGCGCCGTATTTACATATCTGCCACTGTGCAGAAGAATCTGTATAGTTGTTCGAGTGTTCGAACCCTAATGCAAGAGAAATGGTAAAGAAACATTGTATTTACCTATCCGCCACTGTGCAGGAGAATTCGTAGAGGTGTTCGAGTGTTCGAACCCTAATGCGTGACAAATGGTAAGTAAACGTTATATTTACATATCTGCCACTGTGCTGGAGAATCCGTACAGGTGTTCGAGTGTTCGAACCCTAATGCGTGAGAAATGGTAAGGAAACATTGTATTTACCTATCTGCCACTGTGCAGGAGAATCCGTAGAGGTCTTCGAGTGTTCGAACCCTAATGCGAGACAAATGGTAAGTAAACGTTGTATTTACATATCTGCCACTGTGCAGGAGAATCCGTACAGGTGTTCGAGTGTTCGAACCCTAATGCCTGAGAAATGGTAAGTAAGCGCCGTATTTACATATCTGCCACTGTGCAGGCGAATCCGTATAGGTGTTCGAGTGTTCGAACCCTAATGCGTGAGAAATGGTAACTAAGCGCCGTATTTACATATCTGCCACTGTGCAGGAGAATCCGTATAGGTGTTCGAGTGTTCGAACCCTAATGCGTGACAAATGGTAAGGAAACGTTGTATTTACATATCTGCCACTGTGCAGGAGAATCCGTATATTTGTTTGAGTGTCCGAACCCTAATGTGTGACAAATAGTAAGTAAACGTTGTATTTACATATCTGCCACAGTGCACGAGAATCCGTATAGGTGTTCGAGTGTTCGAACCCTAATGCGTGAGAAATGGTAAGTAACGCCGTATTTACATATCTGCCACTGTGCAGGAGAATCCGTATAGGTGTTCGAGTGTTCGAACCGTAATGCGCGAGAAATGGTAAGTAGACGTCGTATTTACATATCTGCCACTGTACAGGAGAATCCGTATAGGTGTTCGAGTATTCGAACCATAATGCCTGAGAAATGGTAAATAAACGCCGTATTTACATATCTGCCACTGTTGCAGAAGAATCCGTATAGGTGTTCGAGTGTTCGAACCGTAATGCGTCAGAAATGGTAAATAAACGCCGTATTTACATATCTGCCACTGTGCAGGAGAATCCGTATAGGTGTTCGAGTGTTCGAACCCTAATGCATGAGACATGGTAAGTAAACGCCGTATTTACAAATCTGCCACTCTGCAGGAGAATCCGTATGGGTGTTCGAGTGTTCGAACCGTAATGCGTGAGAAATGGTAAGTAAACGCCGTATTTGCATATCTGCCACTGTGCAAGAGAATCCGTATGGGTGTTCGAGTGTTCGAACCGTAATGCCTGAGAAATGGTAAGTAAACGCCGTATTGACATATCTGCCACTGTGCAGCAGAATCCGTATAGGTGTTCGAGTGTTCGAACCGTAATGCGTGAGACATGGTAAGTAAACGCCGTAATTACATATCTGCCACTGTGCAGGAGAATCCGTATAGGTGTTCGACTGTTCGAACCGTAATGCCTGAGAAATGGTAAGTGAACGCCGTATTTACATATCTGCCACTGTGCAAAAGAATCCGTATAGGTGTTCGAGTGTTCGAACCCTATTCCATGAGAAATGGCAAGAAAACGCCGTATTTACATATCTGCCACTGTACAGGAAAATCCGTATAGGTGTTCGAGTGTTCGAACCCTGTTGCATGACAAATGGTAAGTAAACGCCGTATTTACATATCTGCCACTGTGCAGGAGAATCCGTATAGGTGTTCGAGTGCTCGAACCCTAATGCATGAGACATGGTAAGTAAACGTCGTATTTACATATCTACCACTGTGCAGGAGAATCCTTATAGGTGTTCGAGTGTTCGAACCGTAATGCATGAGAAATGGTAAGTAAACGCCGTATTTACATATCTGCCACTGTGCAGCACAATCCGTATAGGTGTTCGAGTGTTCGAACCGTAATGGGTGAGAAATGGTAAGTAAACGCCGTATTTACATATCTGCCACTGTGCAGGAGAAACCGTATAGGTGTTCGAGTATTCGAACCCTAATGCGTGAGAAATGGTAAGTAAGCGCCCTATTTATATATCTGCCATAGTGCAGGAGAATCCGTATAGGTGTTCAAGTGTTCGAACCCTAATGCGTGAGAAATGGTAAGTAAATGCCGTATTTACATATCTGCCACTGTGCAGGAGAATCCGTATAGGTGTTCGAGTGTTCGAACCCTAATGCGTGATAAATGGTAAGGAAACGTTGTATTTACATATCTGCCACTGTGCAGGAGAATCCGTATAGGTGTTTGAGTGTCCGAACCCTAATGTGTGACAAATAGTAAGTAAACGTTGTATTTACATATCTGCCACAGTGCACGAGAATCCGTATAGGTGTTCGAGTGTTCGAACCCTAATGCGTGAGAAATGGTAAGTAAACGCCGTATTTACATATCGGCCACTGTCCAGGAAAATCCGTATAGGTGTTCGAGGGTTCGAACCCTAATGCGTGAGAAATGGTAAGGAAATATTGTATTTACCTATCTGCCACTGTGCAGGAGAATCCGTAGAGGTGTTCGAGTGTTCGAACCCTAATGCGTGACAAATGGTAAGTAAACGTTGTATTTACATATCTGCCACTGTGCAGGAGAATCCGTACAGGTGTTCGAGTGTTCGAACCCCAATGCGTGAGAAATGGTAAGTAAGCGCCGTATTTACATATCTGCCACTGTGCAGGAGAATCCGTATAGGTGTTCGAGTGCTCGAACCCTAATGCGTGAGAAATGGTAAGTAAGCGCCGTATGTACATATCTGCCACTGTGCAGGAGAATCCGTATAGGTGTTCGAGTGTTCAAACCGTAATGCGTCAGAAATGGTAAATAAACGCCGTATTTACATATCTGCCACTGTGCAACAGAATCCGTATAGGTGTTCGAGTGTTTGAACCGTAATGCGTGAGACATGGTAAGTAAACGCCGTATTTACATATCTGCCGCTGTGCCGGAGAATCCGTATCGGTGTTCGAGTGTTCGAACCGTAATGCTTGAGAAATGGTTAGTAAACGCCGTGTTTACATATCTGCCACTGTGCAAAAGAATCCGTTTAGGTGTTCGAGTGTTCGAACCGTAATGCATGAGACATGGTAAGTAAACGTCGTATTTACATATCTACCACTGTGCAGGAGAATCCTTATAGGTGTTCGAGTGTTGGAACCGTAATGCATGAGAAATGGTAAGTAAACGCCGTATTTACATATCAGCCACTGTGCAGGAGAATCCGTATAGGTGTTCGAGTGTTCGAACCGTAAGGCGTGAGAAATGGTAAGTAAACGCCGTATTTACATATCTGCCACTGTGCAGGAGAATCCGTATAGGTGTTCGAGTGTTCGAACCGTAATGCATGAGAAATGGAAAGTAAACGTCATATTTACGTATCTGCCACTGTGCAGGAGAATCCGTATAGGTGTTCGAGTGTTCGAACCGTAATGCGTGAGAAATTGTAAGTAAACGCCGTATTTACATATCTGCCACTGTGCAGGAGAATCCGTATAGGTGTTTTGGTGTCCGAACCCTAATGCCTGAGAAATGGTAAGTAAACGCCGTATTTACATATCTGCCACTGTGCAGAAGAATCCGTATAGGTGTTCGAGTGTTCGAACCGTAATGCGTCAGAAATGGTAAATAAACGCCGTATTAACATATCTGCCACTGTGTAGGAGAGTCCGGATAGGTGTTCGAGTGTTCGAACCCTAATGCATGAGACATGGTAAGTAAACGCCGCATTTACATATCTGCCACTGTGCAGGAGAATCCGTATAGGTGTTCGAGTGTTCAAACCGTAATGCCTGAGAAATGGTAAGTAAACACCGTATTTACATATCAGCCACTGTGCAGAAGAATCCGTATAGGTGTTCGAGTGTTCGAACCGTAATGCGTCAGAAATGGTAAATAAACGCCGTATTTACATATCTGCCACTGTGCAGGAGAATCCGTATAGGTGTTCGAGTGTTCGAACCATAATGCATGAGACATGGTAAGTAAACGCCGTACTTACATATCTACCACTGTGCAGGAGAATCCGTATAGGTGTTCGAGTGTTCGAACCGTAATGCGTGAGAAATGGCAAGTAAACGCCGTATCTACATATCTGCCACTGTGCAGGAGAATCCGTATAGGTGTTCGAGTGTTCGAACCGTAATGCCTGAGAAATGGTAAGTGAACGCCGTATTTACATATCTGCCACTGTGCAGGAGAATCCGTATAGGTGTTCGAGTGTTCGAACCGTAATGCGCGAGAAATGGTAAGTAAACGCCGTATTTACATATCTGCCACTGTACAGGAGAATCCGTATAGGTGTTCGAGTGTTCGAACTGTAATGCGTCAGAAATGGTAAATAAACGCCGTATTTACATTTCTGCCACTGTGCAGGAGAATCCGTATAGGTGTTCGAGTGTTCGAACCCTAATGCATGAGACATGGTAAGTAAACGCTGTATTTACAAATCTGCCACTCTGCAGGAGAATCCGTATGGGTGTTCGAGTGTTCGAACCGTAATGCGTGAGAAATGGTAAGTAAACGCCGTATTTTCATATCTGCCACTGTGCAAGAGAATCCGTATGGGTGTTCGAGTGTTCGAACCGTAATGCCTGAGAAATGGTAAGTAAACGCCGTATTTACATATCTGCCACTGTGCGGAAGAATCCGTATAGGTGTTCGAGTGTTCGAACCGTAATGCGACAGAAATGGTAAATAAACGTCGTATTTACATATCTGCCACTGTGCAGCAGAATCCGTATAGGTGTTCGAGTGTTCGAACCGTAATGCGTGAGACATGGTAAGTAAACGTCGTAATTACATATCTGCCACTGTGCAGGAGAATCCGTATAGGTGTTCGAGTGTTCGAACCGTAATGCTTGAGAAATGGTTAGTAAACGCCGTATTTACATATCTGCCACTGTGCAAAAGAATCCGTATAGGTGTTCGAGTGTTCGAACCCTATTCCATGAGAAATGGCAAGAAAACGCCGTATTTACATATCTGCCACTGTGCAGGAAAATCCGTATAGGTGTTCGAGTGTTCGAACCCTGTTGCATGACAAATGGTAAGTAAACGCCGTATTTACATATCTGCCACTGTGCAGGAGAATCCGTATAGGTGTTCGAGTGTTCGAACCCTAATGCATGAGACATGGTAAGTAAACGTCGTATTTACATATCTACCACTGTGCAGGAGAATCCTTATAGGTGTTCGAGTGTTCGAACCGTAATGCATGAGAAATGGTAAGTAAACGCCATATTTACATATCTGCCACTGTGCAGGAGAATCCGTATAGGTGTTTGAGTGTTCGAACCGTAATGGGTGAGAAATGGTAAGTAAACGCCGTATTTACATATCTGCCACTGTGCAGGAGAATCCGTATAGGTGTTCGAGTGTTCGAACCGTAATGCATGAGAAATGGAAAGTAAACGTCATATTTACATATCTGCCACTGTGCAGGAGAATCCGTATAGGTGTTCGAGTGTTCGAACCCTAATGCATGAGAAATGGTAAGCAAACACCGTATTTACATATCTGCCACTATGCAGGAGAATCCGTATAGGTGTTCGAGTGTTCGAACCGTAATGCGTGAGAAATTGTAAGTAAACGCCGTATTTACATATCTGCAACTGTGCAGGAGAATCCGTATCGGTGTTCGAGTGTTCGAATCGTAATGCGCGAGAAATGGTTAGTAAACGCCGTATTTACATATCTGCCACTGTGCAGGAGAATCCGTATAGGTGTTTGAGTGTCCGAAACCTAATGCCTGAGAAATGGTAAGTAAACGCCGTAATTACATATCTGCCGCTGTGCAGAAGAATCCATATTGGTGTTCGAGTGTTCGAACCGTAATGCGTCAGAAATGGTAAATAAACGCCGTATTAACGTATCTGCCACTGTGTAGGAGAATCCGTATAGGTGTTCGAGTGTTCGAACCGTAATGCCTGAGAAATGGTAAGTAAACGCCGTATTTACATATCTGCCACTGTGCAGGAGAATCCGTATAGGTGTTCGAGTGTTCGAACCGCAATGCGCGAGAAATGGTAAATAAACGCCGTATTTACATATCTGCCACTGTACAGGAGAATCCGAATAGGTGTTCGAGTGTTCGAACCATAATGCCTGAGAAATGGTAAGTAAACGCCGTATTTACATATCTGCCACTGTGCAGAAGAATCTGTATAGGTGTTCGAGTGTTCGAACCGTAATGCGTCAGAAATGGTAAATAAACGCCGTATTTACATATCTGCCACTGTGTGCAGGAGAATCCGTATAGGTGTTCGCGTGTTCGAACCCTAATGCATGAGACATGGTAAGTAAACGCCGTATTTACAAATCTGCCACTCTGCAGGAGAATCCGTATGGGTGTTCGAGTGTTCGAACCGTAATGCCTGAGAAATGGTAAGTAAACGCCGTATTTACATATCTGCCACTGTGCAGAAGAATCCGTATAGGTGTTCGAGTGTTCGAACCGTAATGCGTGAGACATCGTAAGTAAACGCCGTAATTACATATCTGCCACTGTGCAGGAGAATCCGTATAGGTGTTCGAGTGTTCGAACCGTAATGCTTGAGAAATGGTTAGTAAACGCCGTATTTACATATCTGCCACTGTGCAAAAGAATCCGTATAGGTGTTCGAGTGTTCGAACCCTATTCCATGAGAAATGGTAAGAAAACGCCGTATTTACATATCTGCCACTGTGCAGGAAAATCCGTATAGGTGTTCGAGTGTTCGAACCCTGTTGCATGACAAATGGTAAGTAAACACCGTATTTACATATCTGCCACTGTGCAGGAGAATCCGTATAGGTGTTCGAGTGTTCGAACCCTAATGGATGAGACATTGTAAGTAAACGTCGTATTTACATATCAACCACTGTGCAGGAGAATCCTTATCGGTGTTCGAGTGTTCGAACCGTAATGCATGAGAAATGGTAAGTAAACGCCGTATTTACATATCTGCCACTGTGCAGGAGAATCTGTATAGGTGTTCGAGTGTTCGAACCGTAATGGGTGAGAAATGGTAAGTAAACGCCGTATTTACATATCTGCCACTGTGCAGGAGAATCCGTTTAGGTGTTCGAGTGTTCGAACCGTAATGCATGAGAAATGGAAAGCAAACGTCATATTTACATATCTGCCACTGTGCAGGAGAATCCGTATAGGTGTTCGAGTGTTCGAACCCTAATGCATGAGAAATGGTAAGCAAACACCGTGTTTACATATCTGCCACTATGCAGGAGAATCCGTATAGGTGTTCGAGTGTTCGAACCGTAATGCGTGAGAAATTGTAAGTAAACGCCGTATTTACATATCTGCCACTGTGCAGGAGAATCCGTATCGGTGTCCGAGTGTTCGAATCGTAATGTATGAGAAATGGTTAGTAAACGCCGTATTTACATATCTGCCACTGTGCAGGAGAATCCGTATAGGTGTTTGAGTGTCCGAAACCTAATGCCTGAGAAATGGTAAGTAAACGCCGTAATTACATATCTGCCGCTGTGCAGAAGAATCCGTATAGGTGTTCGAGTGTTCGAACCGTAATGCGTCAGAAATGGTAAATAAACGCCGTATTAACATATCTGCCACTGTGTAGGAGAATCCGTATAGGTGTTCGAGTGTTCGAACCGTAATGCCTGAGAAATGGTAAGTAAACGCCGTATTTACATATCTGCCACTGTGCAGGAGAATCCGTATAGGTGTTCGAGTGTTCGAACCGTAATGCGTCAGAAATGGTAATTAAACGCCGTATTTACAAATCTGCCACTGTGCAGGAGAATCCGTATAGGTGTTCGAGTGTTCGAACCGTAATGCCTGAGAAATGGTAAGTAAACGCCGTATTTACGTATCTGCCACTGTGCAGGAGAATCCGTATAGGTGTTCGAGTGTTGGAACCGTAATGCATGAGAAATGGAAAGTAAACGTCGTATTTACATATCTGCCACTGTGCAGGAGAATCCGTATAGGTGTTCGAGTGTTCGAACCGTAATGCCTGAGAAATGGTAAGTAAACGCCGTATTTACATATCTGCCACTGTGCAGGAGAATCCGTATAGGTGTTCGAGTGTTGGAACCGTAATGCATGAGAAATGGAAAGTAAACGTCGTATTTACATATCTGCCACTGTGCAGGAGAATCCGTATAGGTGTCCGAGTGTTCGAATCGTAATGCCTGAGAAATGGTTAGTAAACGGCGTATTTACATATCTGCCACTGTGCAGGAGAATCCGTATAGGTGTTTGAGTGTCCGAAACCTAATGCCTGAGAAATGGTAAGTAAACGCCGTAATTACATATCTGCCGCTGTGCAGAAGAATCCGTATAGGAGTTCGAGTGTTCGAACTGTAATGCGTCAGAAATGGTAAATAAACGCCGTATTAACATATCTGCCACTGTGTAGGAGAATCCGTATAGGTGTTCGAGTGTTCGAACCGTAATGCCTGAGAAATGGTAAGTAAACGCCGTATTTACATATCTGCCACTGTGCAGGAGAATCCGTATAGGTGTTCGAGTGTTCGAACCATAATGCCTGAGAAATGGTAAATAAACGCCGTATTTACATATCTGCCACTGTGCAGAAGAATCCGTATAGGTGTTCGAGTGTTCGAACCGTAATGCGTCAGAAATGGTAAATAAACGCCGTATTTACATATCTGCCACTCTGCAGGAGAATCCGTATTGGTGTTCGAGTGTTCGAACCCTAATGCGTGAGAAATGGTAAGTAAACGCCGTATTTGCATGTCTGCCACTGTGCAGGAGAATCCGTATGGGTGTTCGAGTGTTCGAACTGTAATGCCTGAGAAATGGTAAGTAAACGCCGTATTTACATATCTGCCACTGTGCAGAAGAATCCGTATAGGTGTTTGAGTGTTCGAACCGTAATGCGACAGAAATGGTAAATAAACGTCGTATTTACATATCTGCCACTGTGCAGCAGAATCCGTATAGGTGTTCGAGTGTTCGAACCGTAATGCGTGAGACATGGTAAGTAAACGCCGTAATTACATATCTGCCACTGTGCAGGAGAATCCGTATAGGTGTTCGAGTGTTCGAACCGTAATGCTTGAGAAATGGTTAGTAAACGCCGTATTTACATATCTGCCACTGTGCAAAAGAATCCCTATAGGTGTTCGAGTGTTCGAACCCTATTCCATGAGAAATGGTAAGAAAACGCCGTATTTACATATCTGCCACTGTGCAGGAAAATCCGTATAGGTGTTCGAGTGTTCGAACCCTGTTGCATGACAAATGGTAAGTAAACGCCGTATTTACATATTTGCCACTGTGCAGGAGAATCCGTATAGGTGTTCGAGTGTTCGAACCCTAATGCATGAGACATGGTAAGTAAACGTCGTATTTACATATCTACCACTGTGCAGGAGAATCCTTACAGGTGTTCGAGTGTTCGAACCGTAATGCATGAGAAATGGTAAGTAAACGCCGTATTTACATATCTGCCACTGTGCAGGAAAATCCGTATAAGTGTTCGAGTGTTCGAACCCTATTGCATGAGAAATGGTAAATAAACGCCGTATTTACATATCTGCCCCTGTGCAGGAGAATCCGTATCGGTGTTCGAGTGTTCGAATCGTAATGCGTGAGAAATGGTTAGTAAACGCCGTATTTACATATCTGCCACTGTGCAGGAGAATCCGTATAGGTGTTTGAGTGTCCGAAACCTAATGCCTGAGAAATGGTAAGTAAACGCCGTAATTACATATCTGCCGCTGTGCAGAAGAATCCGTATAGGTGTTCGAGTGTTCGAACTGTAATGCGTCAGAAATGGTAAATAAACGCCGTATTAACATATCTGCCACTGTGTAGGAGAATCCGTATAGGTGTTCGAGTGTTCGAACCGTAATGCCTGAGAAATGGTAAGTAAACGCCGTATTTACATATCTGCCACTGTGCAGGAGAATCCGTATAGGTGTTCGAGTGTTCGAACCATAATGCCTGAGAAATGGTAAATAAACGCCGTATTTACATATCTGCCACTGTGCAGAAGAATCCGTATAGGTGTTCGAGTGTTCGAACCGTAATGCGTCAGAAATGGTAAATAAACGCCGTATTTACATATCTGCCACTGTGCAGGAGAATCCGTATAGGTGTTCGAGTGTTCGAACCCTAATGCATGAGGCATGGTAAGTAAACGCCGTATTTACAAATCTGCCACTCTGCAGGAGAATCTGTATTGGTGTTCGAGTGTTCGAACCGTAATGCGTGAGAAATGGTAAGTAAACGCCGTATTTGCATGTCTACCACTGTGCAGGAGAATCCGTATGGGTGTTCGAGTGTTCGAACTGTAATGCCTGAGAAATGGTAAGTAAACGCCGTATTTACATATCTGCCACTGTGCAGAAAAATCCGTATAGGTGTTTGAGTGTTCGAACCGTAATGCGACAGAAATGGTAAATAAACGTCGTATTTACATATCTGCCACTGTGCAGCAGAATCCGTATAGGTGTTCGAGTGTTCGAACCCTGTTGCATGACAAATGGTAAGTAAACGCCGTATTTACATATTTGCCACTGTGCAGGAGAATCCGTATAGGTGTTCGAGTGTTCGAACCCTAATGCATGAGACATGGTAAGTAAACGTCGTATTTACATATCTACCACTGTGCAGGAGAATCCTTACAGGTGTTCGAGTGTTCGAACCGTAATGCATGAGAAATGGTAAGTAAACGCCGTATTTACATATCTGCCACCGTGCAGGAAAATCCGTATAAGTGTTCGAGTGTTCGAACCCTATTGCATGAGAAATGGTAAATAAACGCCGTATTTACATATCTGCCCCTGTGCAGGAGAATCCGTATCGGTGTTCGAGTGTTCGAATCGTAATGCGTGAGAAATGGTTAGTAAACGCCGTATTTACATATCTGCCACTGTGTAGGAGAATCCGTATAGGTGTTCGAGTGTTCGAACCCTAATGCCTGAGAAATGGTCAGTAAACGCCGTATTTACATATCTGCCACTGTGCAGGAGAATCCGTATAGGTGTTCGAGTGTTCGAACCGTAATGCGTAAAAAATGGTAATTAAACGCCGTATTTACAAATCTGCCACTGTGCAGGAGAATCCGTATTGGCGTTCGAGTGTTCGAACCCTAATGCAAGAGACATGGTAAGTAAATGCCGTATTTACATATCTGCCACTGCGCAGGAGAATCCGTATAGGTGTTCGATTGTTCGAACCGTAATGCCTGAGAAATGGTAAGTAAACGCCGTATTTACATATCTGCCACTGTGCAGGAGAATCCGTATAGGTGTTCGAGTGTTGGAACCGTAATGCATGAGAAATGGAAAGTAAACGACGTATTTACATATCTGCCACTGTGTAGGAGAACCCGTATAGGTGTTCGAGTGTTGAAACCCTAATGCATGATAAATGGTAAGCAAACACCGTATTTACATATCTGCCACTATGCAGGAGAATCCGTATAGGTGTTCGAGTGTTCGAACCGTAATGCCTGAGAAATGGTAAGTAAAGGCCGTATTTACATATCTACCACTGTGCAGAAGAATCCGTATAGGTGTTCGAGTGTTCGAACCGTAACGCGTGAGAAATGGTTAGTAAACGCCGTATTTACATATCTGCAACTGTGCAGAAGAATCCGTGTAGGTGTTCGAGTGTTCGAACCGTAATGCGTGAGAAACGGTAAGTAAACGCCGTATTTACATATCTGCCACTGTGCAGGAGAATCCGTATAGGTGTTCGAGTGTTCGAACCGTGATGCCTGAGAAATGGTAAGTAAACGCCGTATTTACATATCTGCCACTATGCAGGAGAATCCGTATAGGTGTTCGAATGTTCGAACCGTAATGCGCGAGAAATGGTAAGTAAACGCCGTATTTACATATCTGTCACTGTACAGGAGAATCCGTATAGGTGTTCTAGTGTTCGAACCATAATGCCTGGGAAATGGTAAGTAAACGCCGTATTTACATATCTGCCACTGTGCAGAAGAATCCGTATAGGTGTTCGAGTGTTTGAACTGTAATGCGTCAGAAATGGTAAATAAACGCCGTATTTACATATCTGCCACTGTGCAGGAGAATCCGTATAGGTGTTCGAGTGTTCGAACCCTAATGCATGAGACATGGTAAGTAAACGCCGTATTTACATATCTGCCACTGTGCAGGAGAATTCGTATAGGTGTTCGAGTGTTCGAACCGTAATGCCTGAGAAATGGTTAGTAAACGCCGTATTTACATATCTGCCACTGTGCAAAAGAATCCGTATAGGTGTTCGATTGTTCGAACCCTATTGCATGAGAAATGGTAAGTAAACGCCGTATTTACATATCTGCCACTGTGCAGGAAAATCCGTATAGGTGTTCGAGTGTTCGAACCCTATTGCATGAGACATGGTAAGTAAACGTCGTATTTACATATCTGCCACTGTGCAGCAGAATCCTTATAGCTGTTCGAGTGTTGGAACGTAATGCATGAGAAATGGTAAGTAAACAACGTATTTACATATCTGCCACTGTGCAGGAGAATCCGTATAGGTGTTCGAGTGTTCGAACCGTAATGCATCAGAAATGGAAAGTAAACGTCCTATTTACATATCTGCCACTGTGCAAGAGAATCCGTATAGGTGTTTAAGTGTTCGAACCCTAATGCATGAGACATGGTAAGCAAACACCGTATTTACATATCTGCCACTATGCAGGAGAATCCGTATAGGTGTTCCAGTGTTCGAACCGTAATGCGTGAGAAATTGTAAGTAAACGCCGTATTTACATATCTGCCACTATGCAGGAGAATCCGTATAGGTGTTCGAGTGTTCGAATCATAATACGTGAATTATGGTTAGTAAACGCCGTATTTACATATCTGCCACTGTGCAGGAGAATCCGTATAGGTGTTTGAGTGTTCGAACCGTAATGCTTGAGAAATGGTAAGTAAACGCCGTATTTACATATCTGCCGCTGTGCAGAAGAATCCGTATAGGTGTTCGAGTGTTCGAACCGTAATGCCTCAGAAATGGTAAATAAATGCCGTATAAACATATCTGCCACTGTGTAGGAGAATCCGTATAGGTGTTCGAGTGTTCGAACCCTAATGCATGAGACATGGTAAGTAAACGCCGTATTTACATATCTGCCACTGTGCAGGAGAATCCGTATAGGTGTTCGAATGTTCGTACCGTAATGCGTGAGAAATGGTAAGTAAACGCCGTATTTACATATCTGCCACTGTGCAGGAGAATCCGTATAGGTGTTCGAGTGTTGGAACCGTAATGCAAGAGAAATGGTAAGTAAACGCCGTATTTACATATCTGCCACTGTGCAGGAGAATCCGTATAGGTGTTCGAGTGTTCGAACCGTAAGGCGTGAGAAATGGTAAGTAAACGCCGTATTTACATATCTGCCGCTGTGTAGGAGAATCCGAATAGGTGTTCGAGTGTTCGAACCGTAATGCATGAGAAATGGAAAGTAAACGTCATATTTACATATCTGCCACTGTGCAGGAGAATCCGTATTGGTGTTCGAGTGTTCGAACCGTAATGCCTCAGAAATGGTATATAAACGCCGTATTAACATATCTGACACTGTGGAGTAGAATCCGTATAGGTGTTCGAGTGTTCGAACCCTAATGCATGAGACAGGGTAAGTAAACGCCGTATTTACATATCTGCCACTGTGCAGGAGAATCCGTATAGGTGTTCGAATGTTCGTACCGTAATGCGTGAGACATGGTAAATAAACGCCGTATTTACATATCTGCCACTGTGCCGGAGAATCCGTATTGGTGTTCGAGTGTTCGAACCGTAATGCCTCAGAAATGGTATATAAACGCCGTATTAACATATCTGACACTGTGCCGTAGAATCCGTATAGGTGTTCGAGTGTTCGAACCCCTATGCATGAGACATGGTAAGTAAACGCCGTATTTACATATCTGCCACTGTGCAGGAGAATCCGTATAGGTGTTCGAATGTTCGTACCGTAATGCGTGAGACATGGTAAATAAACGCCGTATTTACATATCTGCCACTGTGCAGGAGAATCAGTATAGGTGTTCGACTGTTCGAACCCTAATGCATGAGACATGGTAAGTGAACACCGTACTTACGTATCTGCCACTGTGCAGGAGAATCCGTATAGGTGTTCGAGTGTTCGAACCGTAATGCGTGAGAAATGGTAAGTAAACGCCGTATTTACATATCTACCACTGTACAGGAGAATCCGTATAGGTGTTCGAGTGTTCGAACCGTAATGCCTGAGAAATGGTAAGTAAACGCCGTATTTACATATCTGCCACTGTGTAGAAGAATCCGTATAGGTGTTCGAGTGTTCGAACCGTAATGCGTCAGAAATAGTAAATAAACGCCGTATTTACATATCTGCCATTGTGCAGGAGAATCCGTATAGGTGTTCGAGTGTTCGAACCCTAATGCATGAGATATGGTAAGTAAACGCCGTACTTACATATCTGCCACTGTGCAGGAGAATCCGTATAGGTGTTCGAGTGTTCGAACCGTAATGCGTGGGAAATGGTAAGCAAACGCCGTATTTACATATCTGCCACTGTGCAGGAGAATCTGTATAGGTGTTCGAGTGTTCGAACCGTAATGCCTGAGAAATGGTAAGTAAACGCCGTATTTACATATCTGCCACTGTGCAGAAGAATCTGTATAGGTGTTCGAGTGTTCGAACCGTAATGCGTCAGAAATGGTAAATAAACGCCGTATTTACATATCTGCCACTGTGCAGGAGAATCCGTATTGGTGTTCGAGTGTTCGAACCCTAATGCATGAGACAAGGTAAGTAAACGCCGTACTTACATATCTGCCACTGTGCAGGAGAATCTGCATAGGTGTTCGAGTGTTCGAACCGTAATGCCTGAGAAATGGTAAGTAAACGCCGTATTTACAAATCAGCCACTGTGCAGAAGAATCCGTATAGGTGTTTGAGTGTTCGAACCGTAATGCGTCAGAAATGGTAATTAAACGCCGTATTTACAAATCTGCCACTGTGCAGGAGAATCCGTATAGGTGTTCGAGTGTTCGAACCCTAATGCATGAGACATGGTAAGTAAACACCGTATTTACATATCTGCCACTGTGCAGGAAAATCCGTATAAGTGTTCGAGTGTTCGAACCCTATTGCATGAGAAATGGTAAGTAAACGCCGTATTTACATATCTGCCCCTGTGCCGGAGAATCCGTATAGGTGTTCGAGTGTTCGAACCCTAATGAATGAGACATGGTAAGTAAACGCCGTACTTACGTATCTGCCACTGTGCAGGAGAATCCGTATAGGTGTTCGAGTGTTCGAACCCTAATGCATGAGACATGGTAAGTAAACGCCGTACTTACGTATCTGCCACGGCGCAGGAGAATCCGTATAGGTGTTCGAGTGTTCGAACCGTAATGCCTGAGAAATGGTAAGTAAACGCCGTATTTACATATCTGCCACTGTACAGGAGAATCCGTATAGGTGTTCGAGTGTTCGAACCGTAATGCCTGAGAAATGGTAAGTAAACGCCGTATTTACATATCTGCCACTGTGTAGAAGAATCCGTATAGGTGTTCGAGTGTTCGATCCGTAATGCGTCAGAAATGGTAAATAAACGCCGTATTTACATATCTGCCACTGTGCAGGAGAATCCGTATAGGTGTTCGAGTGTTCGAACCCTAATGCATGAGATATGGTAAGTAAACGCCGAACTTACATATCTGCCACTGTGCAGGAGAATCCGTATAGGTGATCGAGTGTTCGAACCGTAATGCGTGAGAAATGGTAAGTCAACGCCGTATTTACATATCTGCCACTGTGCAGGAGAATCCGTATAGGTGTTCGAGTGTTCGAACCGTAATGCCTGAGAAATGGTAAGTAAACAACATATTTACATATCTGCCACTGTGCAGAAGAATCTGTATAGGTGTTCGAGTGTTCGAACCGTAATGCGTCAGAAATGGTAAATAAACGCCGTATTTACATATCTGCCACTATGTAGGAGAATCCGTATAGGTGTTCGAGTGTTCGAACCCTAATGCGTGAGACATGGTAAGTAAACGCCGTACTTACATATCTGCCACTGTGCAGGAGAATCCGTATAGGTGTTCGAGTGTTCGAACCGTAAGGCGTGAGAAATGGTAAGTAAACGCCGTATTTACATATCTGCCGCTGTGTAGGAGAATCCGAATAGGTGTTCGAGTGTTCGAACCGTAATGCATGAGAAATGGAAAGTAAACGTCATATTTACATATCTGCCACTGTGCAGGAGAATCCGTATTGGTGTTCGAGTGTTCGAACCGTAATGCCTGAGAAATGGTAAGTAAACGCCGTATTTACATATCAGCCACTGTGCAGAAGAATCCGTATAGGTGTTCGAGTGTTCGAACCGTAATGCGTCAGAAATGGTAATTAAACGCCGTATTTACAAATCTGCCACTGTGTAGGAGAATCCGTATAGGTGTTCGAGTGTTCGAACCCTAATGCATGAGACATGGTCAGTAAACGCCGTATTTGCATATCTGCCACTGCGCAGGGGAATCCGTATAGGTGTTCGAGTGTTCGAACCGTAATGCCTGAGAAATGGTAAGTAAACGCCGTATTTACATATCTGCCACTGTGCAGGAGAATCCCAATAGGTGTTCGAGTGTTCGAACCGTAATGCATCAGAAATGGAAAGTAAACGTCATATTTACATATCTGCCACTGTGCAGGAGAATCCGTATAGGTGTTTAAGTGTTCGAACCGTAATGCATGAGAAATGGTAAACAAACACCGTATTTACATATCTGCCACTATGCAGGAGAATCCGTATAGGTGTTCGAGTGTTCGAACCGTAATGCGTGAGAAATTGTAAGTAAACGCCGTATTTACATATCTGCCACTGTGCAGGAGAATCCGCATAGGTGTTCGAGTGTTCGAATCGTAATGCGTGCGAAATGGTTAGTAAACGCCGTATTTACATATCTGCCACTGTGCAGGAGAATCCGTATAGGTGTTTGAGTGTCCGATCCCTAATGCCTGAGAAATGGTAAGTAAACGCCGTATTTACATATCTGCCGCTGTGTAGAAGAATCCATATAGGTGTTCGAGTGTTCGAACCGTAATGCCTCAGAAATGGTAAATAAACGCCGTATTAACATATCTGCCACTGTGTAGGAGAATCCGTATAGGTGTTCGAGTGTTCGAACCCTAATGCATGAGACATGGTAAGTAAACGCCGTATTTACATATCTGCCACTTTGCAGGAGAATCCGTATAGGTGTTCGAATGTTCGTACCGTAATGCGTGAGAAATGGTAAGTAAACGCCGTATTTACATATCTGCCACTGTGCAGGATAATCCGCATAGGTGTTCGAGTGTTCGAACCGTAAGGCGTGAGACATGGTAAGTAAACGCCGTATTTACTTATCTGCCACTGTGCAGGAGAATCCGTATAGGTGTTCGAGTGTTCGAACCGTAATGCATGAGAAATGGAAAGTAAACGTCATATTTACATATCTGCCACTGTGCAGGAGAATCCGTATAGGTGTTCAAGTGTTCGAACCCTAATGCATGAGAAATGGTAAGCAAACACCGTATTTACATATCTGCCACTATGCAGGAGAATCCGTATAGGTGTTCGAGTGTTCGAACCGTAATGCGTGAAAAATTGTAAGTAAACTCCGTATTTACATATCTGCCACTGTGCAGGAGAATCCGTATAGGTGTTCGAGTGTTCGAATCGTAATGCGTGAGAAATGGTTAGTAAACGCCGTATTTACATATCTGCCACTGTACAGGAGAATCCGTATAGGTGTTTGAGTGTCCGAACCCTAATGCCTGAGAAATGGTAAGTAAACGCCGTATTTACATATCTGCCGCTGTGCAGAAGAATCCGTATAGGTGTTCGAGTGTTCGAACCGTAATGCATCAGAAATGGAAAATAAACGCCGTATTAACATATCTGCCACTGTGTAGGAGAATCTGTATAGGTGTTCGAGTGTGCGAACCGTAATGCATGAGACATGGTAAGTAAACGCTATGTTTACATATCTGCCACTGTGCAGGAGAATCCGTATAGGTGGTCGAATGTTCGTACCGTAATGCGTGAGAAATGGAAAGTAAACGCCGTATTTACATATCTGCCACTGTGCAGGAGAATCCGTATAGGTGTTCGAGCGTTCGAACCGTAATGCATGAGACATGGTAAGTAAACATCGTATTTACATATCTACCACTGTGCAGGAGAATCCGTATAGGTGTTCGAGTGTTCGAACCGTAATGCCTGAGAAATGGTAAGTAAACGCCGTATTTACATATCTGCCACTGTGCAGGAGAATCCGTATAGGTGTTCGAGTGTTCGAAACCGTAATGCATCAGAAATGGAAAGTAAACGTCATATTTACATATCTGCAACTGTGCAGGAGAATCCGTATAGGTGTTTAAGTGTTCGAACCCTAATGCATGAGAAATGGTAAACAGACACCGTATTTACATATCTGCCACTATGCAGGAGAATCCGTATAGGTGTTCGAGTGTTCGAACCGTAATGCGTGAGAAATTGTAAGTAAACGCCGTATTTACATATCTGCCACTGTGCAGGAGAATCCGTATAGGTGTTCGAGTGTTCGAATCGTAATGCGTGAGAAATGGTTAGTAAACGCCGTATTTACATATCTGCCACTATGCAGGAGAATCCGTATAGGTGTTTGAGTGTCCGAACCCTAATGCCTGAGAAATGGTAAGTAAACGCCGTATTTACATATCTGCCGCTGTGTAGAAGAACCCGTATAGGTGTTCGAGTGTTCGAACCGTAATGCCTCAGAAATGGTAAATAAACGCCGTATTAACATATCTGCCACTGTGTAGGAGAATCCGTATAGGTGTTCGAGTGTTCGAACCCTAATGCATGAGACATGGTAAGTAAACGCCGTATTTACATATCTGCCACTGCGCAGGGGAATCCGTATGGGTGTTCGAGTGTTCGAACCGTAATGCCTGAGAAATGGTAAGTAAACGCCGTATTTACATATCTGCCACTGTGCAGGAGAATCCGTATAGGTGTTCGAGTGTTCGAACCGTAATGCATCAGAAATGGAAAGTAAACGTCATATTTACATATCTGCCACTGTGCAGGAGAATCCGTATAGGTGTTTAAGTGTTCGAACCCTAATGCATGAGAAATGGTAAACAAACACCGTATTTACATATATGCCACTATGCAGGAGAATCCGTATAGGTGTTCGAGTGTACGAACCGTAATGCGTGAGAAATTGTATGTAAACGCCGTATTTACATATCTGCCACTGTGCAGGAGAATCCGCATAGGTGTTCGAGTGTTCGAATCGTAATGCGTGAGAAATGGTTAGTAAACGCCGTATTTACATATCTGCCACTGTGCAGGAGAATCCGTATAGGTGTTTGAGTGTCCGAACCCTAATGCCTGAGAAATGGTAAGTAAACGCCGTATTTACATATCTGCCGCTGTATAGAAGAATCCGTATAGGTGTTCGAGTGTTCGAACCGTAATGCCTCAGAAATGGTAAATAAACGCCGTATTAACATATCTGCCACTGTGTAGGAGAATCCATATAGGTGTTCGAGTGTTCGAACCCTAATGCCTAAGAAATGGTAAGTAAATGCCGTATTTACATATCTGCCACTGTGCAGAAGAATCCGTATAGGTGTTCGAGTGTTCGAACCGTAATGCGTCGGAAATGGTAATTAAACGCCGTATTTACAAATCTGCCACTGTGCAGGAGAATCCGTATAGGTGTTCGAGTTCTCGAACCCTAATGCATGAGACATGGTAAGTAAACGCCGTACTTACATATCTGCCACTGTGCAGGAGAATCCGTATAGGTGTTCGAGTGTTCGAACCGTAATGCGTGAGAAATGGTAAGTAAACGCCGTATTTACATATCTGCCACTGTGCAGGAGAATCCGTATAGGTGTTCGAGTGTTCGAACCGTAAGGCGTGAGAAATGGTAAGTAAACGCTGTATTTACATATCTGCCACTGTGTAGGAGAATCCGTATAATTGTTCGAGTGTTCGAACCGTAATGCCGGAAAAATTGTAAGTAAACTCCGTATTTACATATCTGCCACTGTGCAGGAGAATCCGTATAGGTGTTCGAGTGTTCGAATCGTAATGCGTGAGAAATGGTTAGTAAACGCCGTATTTACATATCTGCCACTGTACAGGAGAATCCGTATAGGTGTTTGAGTGTCCGAACCCTAATGCCTGAGAAATGGTAAGTAAACGCCGTATTTACATATCTGCCGCTGTGCAGAAGAATCCGTATAGGTGTTCGAGTGTTCGAACCGTAACGCATCAGAAATGGAAAATAAACGCCGTATTAACATATTTGCCACTGTGTAGGAGAATCCGTATAGGTGTTCGAGTGTTCGAACCGTAATGCATGAGACATGGTAAGTAAACGCCGTGTTTACATATCTGCCACTGTGCAGGAGAATCCGTATAGGTGGTCGAATGTTCGTACCGTAATGCGTGAGAAATGGAAAGTAAACGCCGTATTTACATATCTGCCACTGTGCAGGAGAATCTGTATAGGTGTTCGAGTGTTCGAACCGTAATGCATGAGACGTGGTAAGTAAACGTCGTATTTACGTATCTACCACTGTGCAGGAGAATCAGTATAGGTGTTCGAGTGTTCGAACTGTAATGCCTGAGAAATGGTAAGTAAACGCCGTATTTACATATTTGCCACTGTGCAGAAGAATCCGTATAGGTGTTCGAGTGTTCGAACCGTAATGCGTCAGAAATGGTAAATAAACGCCGTATTAACATATCTGCCACGGTGTGGGAGAATCCGTATAGGTGTTCGAGTGTTCGAACCCTAATGCCTGAGAAATGGTAAGTAAACGCCGTATTTACATATCTGCCACTGTGCAGGAGAATCCGTACAGGTGTTCGAGTGTTCGAACCGTAATGCGTGAAAAATGGTAATTAAATGCCGTATTTACAAATCTGCCACTGTGCAGGAGAATCCGTATAGGTGTTCGAGTGTTCGAACCCTAAAGCATGAGACATGGTAAGTAACGCCGTACTTACATATCTGCCACTGTGCAGGAGAATCCGTATAGGTGTTCGAGTGTTCGAACCGTAATGCGTGAGAAATGGTAAGTAAACGCCGTATTTACATATCTACGACTGTGCAGGAGAATCCGTATAGGTGTTCGAGTGTTCGAACCGTAATGCCTGAGAAACGGTAAGTAAACGCCGTATTTACATATCAGCCACCGTGCAGAAGAATCCGTATAGGTGTTCGAGTGTTCGAACCGTAATGCGTCAGAAATGGTAATTAAACGCCGTATTTACAAATCTGCCACTGTGCAGGAGAATCCGTATAGGTGTTCGAGTGTTCGAACCCTAATGTATGAGACATGGTAAGTAAACGTCGTATTCACATATCTACCACTGTGCAGGAGAATCCTTATAGGTGTTCGAGTGTTCGAACCGTAATGCATGAGAAATGGTAAGTAAACGCCGTATTTACATATCTGCCACTGTGCAGGAGAATCCGTATAGGTGTTCGAGTGTTCGAACCGTAATGCGTGAGAAATTGTAAGTAAACGCCATATTTACATATCTGCCACTGTGCAGGAGAATCCGTATCGGCGTTCGAGTGTTCGAATCGTAATGCGTGAGAAATGGTTACTAAACGCCGTATTTACATATCTGCCACTGTGCAGGAGAATCCGTATAGGTGTTTGAGTGTCCGAAACCTAATGCCTGAGAAATGGTAAGTAAACGCCGTAATTACATATCTGCCGCTGTGCAGAAGAATCCGTATAGGTGTTCGAGTGTTCGAACCGTAATGCGTCAGAAATGGTAAATAAACGCCGTATTAACATATCTGCCACTGTGTGGGGGAATCCGTATAGGTGTTCGAGTGTTCGAACCCTAATGCCTGAGAAATGGTAAGTAAACGCCGTATTTACATATCTGCCACTGTGCAGGAGAATCCGTACAGGTGTTCGAGTGTTCGAACCGTAATGCGTCAAAAATGGTAATTAAACGCCGTATTTACAAATCTGCCACTGTGCAGGAGAATCCGTATAGGTGTTCGAGTGTTCGAACCCTAATGCATGAGACATGGTAAGTAAATGCCGTATTTACATATCTGCCACTGCGCAGGAGAATCCGTATAGGTGTTCGAGTGTTCGAACCGTAATGCCTGAGAAATGGTAAGTAAACGCCGTATTTACATATCTGCCACTGTGCAGGAGAATCCGTATAGGTGTTCGAGTGTTGGAACCGTAATGCATGAGAAATGGAAAGTAAACGACGTATTTACAAATCTACCACTGTGCAGGAGAATCCGTATAGGTGTTCGAGTGTTGAAAACCCTAATGCATGACAAATGGTAAGCAAACACCGTATTTACATATCTGCCACTCTGCAGGAGAATCCGTATAGGTGTTCAAGTGTTCGAACCGTAATGCGTGAGAAATTCTAAGTAAACGCCGTATTTACATATCTGCCACTGTGCAGGAGAATCCGTATAGGTGTCCGAGTGTTCAAATCGTAATGCCTGAGAAATGGTTAGTAAACGCCGTATTTACATATCTGCCACTGTGCAGGAGAATTCGTATAGGTGTACGAGTGTCCGAACCGTAATGCGTGAGAAATGGTAAGTAAACGCCGTATTTACATATCTGCCACTGTGCAGAAGAATCCGTATAGGTGTTCGAGTGTTCGAACCGTAACGCGTGAGAAATGGTTAGTAAACGCCGTATTTACATATCTGCAACTGTGCAGAAGAATCCGTGTAGGTGTTCCAGTGTTCGAACCGTAATGCGTGAGAAATGGTAAGTAAACGCCGTATTTACATATCTGCCACTGTGCAGGAGAATCCGTATAGGTGTTCGAGTGTTCGAACCGTATTGCCTGAGAAATGGTAAGTAAACGCCGTATTTACATATCTGCCACTGTGCAGGAGAATCCGTATAGGTGTTCGAGTGTTCGAACCGTAATGCGCGAGAAATGGTAAGTAAACGCCGTATTTACATATCTGGCACTGTATAGGAGAATCCGTATAGGTGTTCGAGTGTTCGAACGATAATGCCTGGGAAATGGTAAGTAAACGCCGTATTTACATATCTGCCACTGTGCAGAAGAATCCGTATAGGTGTTCGAGTGTTTGAACCGTAATGCGTCAGAAATGGTAAATAAACGCCGTATTTACATATCTGCCACTGTGCAGGAGAATCTGTATAGGTGTTCTAGTGTTCGAACCCTAATGCATGAGACATGGTAAGTAAACGCCGTATTTACATATCTGCCACTCTGCAGGAGAATTCGTATAGGTGTTCGAGTGTTCGAACCGTAATGCTTGAGAAATGGTTAGTAAACGCCGTATTTACATATCTGCCACTGTGCAGAAGAATCCGTATAGGTGTACAGTGTTCGAACCGTAATGCGTCAGAAATGGTTAATAAACACTGTATTTACATATCTGCCACTGTGCGGCAGAATCCGTATAGTTGTTCGAGTGTTCGAACCGTAATGCGTGAGAATGGTAAGTAAACGCCGTATTTACATATCTGCCACTGTGCAGGAGAATCCGTATAGGTGTTCGAGTGTTCGAACCGTAATGCTTGAGAAATGGTTAGTAAACGCCGTATTTACATATCTGCCACTGTGCAAAAGAATCCGTATAGGTGTTCGATTGTTCGAACCCTATTGCATGAGAAATGGTAAGTGAACGCCGTTTTTACATATCTGCCACTGTGCTGGAAAATCCGTATAGGTGTTCGAGTGTTCGAACCCTATTGCATGTGAAATGGTAAGTAAACGCCGTATTTACATATCTGCCCTTGTGCAGGAGAATCCGTATAGGTGTTCGAGTGTTCGAGCCCTAATGCATGAGACATGGTAAGTAAACGTCGTATTTACATATTTGCCACTGTGCAGCAGAATCCTTATAGGTGTTCGAGTGTTGGAACCGTAATGCATGAGAAATGGTAAGTAAACAACGTATTTACATATCTGCCACTGTGCAGGAGAATCCGTATAGGTGTTCGAGTGTTCGAACCGTAATGCATGAGAAATGGAAAGTAAACGTCATATTTACATATCTGCCACTGTGCAGGAGAATCCGTATAGGTGTTTAAGTGTTCGAACCCTAATGCATGAGAAATGGTAAGCAAACACCGAATTTACATATCTGCCACTATGCAGGAGAATCCGTATAGGTGTTCGAGTGTTCGAACCGTAATGCGTGAGAAATTGTAAGTAAACGCCGTATTTACATATCTGCCACTATGCAGGAGAATCCGTCTAGGTGTTCGAGTGTTCGAATCCTAATGCGTGAATTATGGTTAGTAAACGCCGTATTTACATATCTGCCACTGTGCAGGAGAATCCGTATAGGTGTTTGAGTGTTCGAACCGTAATGCCTGAGAAATGGTAAGTAAACGCCGTATTTACATATCTGCCGCTGTGCAGAAGAATCCGTATAGGTGTTCGAGTGTTCGAACCGTAATGCCTCAGAAATGGTAAATAAATGCCGTATAAACATATCTGCCACTGTGTAGGAGAATTCGCATAGGTGTTCGAGTGTTCGAACCCTAATGCATGAGACATGGTAAGTAAACGCCGTATTTACATATCTGCCACTGTGCAGGAGAATCCGTATAGGTGTTCGAATGTTCGTACCGTAATGCGTGAGAAATGGTAAGTAAACGCCGTATTTACATTTCTGCCACTGTGCAGGAGAATCCGTATAGGTGTTCGAGTGTTCGAACCGTAATGCATCAGACATGGTAAGTAAACGTCGTATTTACATATCTACCACTGTGCAGGAGAATCCTTATAGGTGTTCGAGTGTTGGAACCGTAATGCAAGAGAAATGGTAAGTAAACGCCGTATTTACATATCTGCCACTGTGCAGGAGAATCCGTATAGGTGTTCCAGTGTTCGAACCGTAATGCGTCAGAAATGGTAATTAAACGCCGTATTTACAAATCTGCCACTGTGCAGGAGAATCCGTATAGGTGTTCGAGTTCTCGAACCCTAATGCATGAGACATGGTAAGTAAACGCCGTACTTACATATCTGCCACTGTGCAGGAGAATCCGTATAGGTGTTCGAGTGTTCGAACCGTAATGCGTGAGAAATGGTAAGTAAACGCCGTATTTACATATCTGCCACTGTGCAGGAGAATCGGTATAGGTGTTCGAGTGTTCGAACCGTAAGGCGTGAGAAATGGTAAGTAAACGCTGTATTTACATATCTGCCACTGTGTAGGAGAATCCGTATAATTGTTCGAGTGTTCGAACCGTAATGCGTGAAAAATTGAAAGTAAACTCCGTATTTACATATCTGTCACTGTGCAGGAGAATCCGTATAGGTGTTCGAGTGTTCGAATCGTAATGCGTGAGAAATGGTTAGTAAACGCCGTATTTACATATCTGCCACCGTACAGGAGAATCCGTATAGGTGTTTGAGTGTCCGAACCCTAATGCCTGAGAAATGGTAAGTAAACGCCGTATTTACATATCTGCCGCTGTGCAGAAGAATCCGTATAGGTGTTCGAGTGTTCGAACCGTAATGCATCAGAAATGGAAAATAAACGCCGTATTAACATATTTGCCACTGTGCAGGAGAATCCGTATAGGTGGTCGAATGTTCGTACCGTAATGCGTGAGAAATGGAAAGTAAACGCCGTATTTACATATCTGCCACTGTGCAGGAGAATCTGTATAGGTGTTCGAGTGTTCGAACCGTAATGCATGAGACGTGGTAAGTAAACGTCGTATTTACGTATCTACCACTGTGCAGGAGAATCAGTATAGGTGTTCGAGTGTTCGAACTGTAATGCCTGAGAAATGGTAAGTAAACGCCATATTTACATATTTGCCACTGTGCAGAAGAATCCGTATAGGTGTTCGAGTGTTCGAACCGTAATGCGTCAGAAATGGTAAATAAACGCCGTATTAACATATCTGCCACTGTGTGGGAGAATCCGTATAGGTGTTTGTAACAACGCCCGCGGGGGACCTCGCTACAGTTCGGACTCGATTTTGTTGCGGTTCTTAATCTTGAACCAAAGAGTCCAAATCCGGCAAATCGTTTTGAGAAAACAGATTTTTTTGAAAGAAGTGCCAAACATGGACTGCTTTGCCAGATAATAGAGTCGCCACCTAAATATTTTTAAAATGGGAAATTTAGGAAACCCTGACTCGGTGCCAAAAGGCCACGTGTCCGTCATCACCAAAGTTGCCTCGGCTCGGGAACTTGGGTACGATTGGGGAAGGTCACATCGTGAGCACCCCCGCTCGCCCGGTCAAAGACCGGCCTCTACTAACCATGATATCTGCTTTTGAAAACTTTGTATGCTCTTATTCCGGTTATTAGCCTAGGTTACTATGTGATGCTCGCAGCAAACAAGTATAGACTGGGTCGTCTGAATTGGAACAAAACACTTCATGTTTGTTTGTTTGAAAATGGTTTGATGGTGCTACCCGCAAGTAGGCTAAGACGCGGATTTGCCACCCTCAGGTGGGCTTAGAAAACATGATTTTGCCACTATCTAGTGGGCTTAAAACAAACAGTCAATGCATTGTCCCAATTCAAATAACTCAACCTCCACCCACAGGCATTCAAGGCAGTTATATCACATAAGCACATAGCCTCATGGTAAGCATGCTATCATGGCAACACTTACACGCATGCAAGGATGCTAAAGCATAAAACTTACCGAGTACTCCAAGCCAAAACAAAAGCTGATTAGAAATCATGCATGATCCTAAGTATACAGAGATGCCTAATGCAACACATGCAGAATGCAACTATAGCAGGCTCGGCTATTCTAAACATGGTATATGAAATGCTACAGTTAACATGTATTCAATTTGGAATTGAAATACAAATGCAGTTTGTATGATGCGCCGAGCCCGGTGCATGCAAAACAGATGAATGATGCAAACATGCTGTCATACTGTATGCTAATTGAAATATGCCCCTATATCTAACCATCGAAAGCAGGTAAATAAAAGGGAGAAAGAAATGGGGGTTGGAAGACATACATCACACTCACACACCCTTATTACAACATTGCCCTCAGCGCAGAGGGTCCGAATAAAAAAATAGTACAGTCCGAAATATACAGTCCGAATGAATATACAATTTCTTAATTAATTGACAAATTAAACTAAGAAAGCTGTAAACTGGCGCGCAGGCCAGGGACTGCCTTGCTCTGATAGATGATGTATGTTGGGCTGCCTTGTGCGGAAATCCACTGGATGCCCCGATTAGCCTCTGTTTGCAGTATTTCTCGAAATGCGCGCCGGACTCCGAAAATTTGCTGATTCTGGATTTCGCTGCAACAGAGAGCAGGAAAAGGGCACAGCAGTGTATTTCACAAATATATGCATGTCCCGATCCTCGTGCCACCAATCACGCATACCGATGCATGATGGCCGAGGAATCGGATTGCACAACTCAATATGGGATGAATGCGGATGGATGCTACAATGAAAGCCTAACCCCATCATGGGTAATCCGGAGTATCGGCGACTTGGGAATGGAGACCCGTTCCGCCACTCGGAGTGCGAAACGTACCTCGTTTCCCGTGCAATATGCATGATATGCATGAAATGCAACTAACATACAATCCTAGCATGCGCAATGCTATGAAAAGGAGATGCCTCGAAATGCGTGTCCCACGGGCACACAAACCGAGGCGATGCGGAATGACAAGAATGAGGTGTCTCGAAATGCGTGCCCACTGGCACGCAAACCGAGGCAATGATGAAATATAAATTGGATAAAACAGAGTGCCTCGAAATGCGTGCACGCGGGCACGCAAACCAAGGCGGAGGCATACGCAATGCAAACCGAATAAAACAGAGTGCCTCGAAATGCATGCACACGGGGCACGCAAACCGAGGCGAAGGCATACGCAATGCCAAGCGGATAAAACAGAGTGCCTCGAAATGCGTGCACACGGGCACGCAAACCGAGGCGAAGCTAAAATGGAGATCAGATAAAACTGAAGTGCCTCGAAATGCGTGCATACGGGCACGCAAACCGAGGCGATGATGTGCGATGCAAAATCGGATAAAACCGAAGTGCCTCGAAATGCGTGCACACGGACACGCAAACCGAGGCGATGACGTGCGATGCAAAATCGGATAAAATCGAAGTGCCTCGAAATGCGTGCACACGGACACGCAAACCGAGGCGATGATGAAATGAGATGAAATGGCATACGGAATGCAACGATGGGCTTACACCAACATGGGAGAGCCTCAGCTCACTCACATAGGAGGCCGTCGGATAAAAAGAGCTGCCTCGAAATGCGTGCACACGGACACACAAACCGAGGAAATGGCATACAAGCATGAAAATGCAAATTGGGCTTACGCCAACATGAGAGGGCCTCAACCCCACTCACATAGGCTGCCGTTGGATAAAACGGAGGTGCCTCGAAGTGCGTGCCCACAGGCACGCAAACCGAGGCAATGCAAAAATGATACAAATGGCATGGGAAATGATATGCAAGCATGGTAATGGAATTTCAGCACCTAAATAAAGGGGAAAACAGCCCCGAAACAATTCGAAATGACACTCGAAGTATGCATTCATCCCGAAAGTGCGAAAATAAGCCTCGAAATGGCCTATAGCCATGCCATACATGCAAAATATGATCATGGCAGCAAGAACAGTAGCAAGGCAGTCCCAAATATGGCATTTTTTCAATAACAAACATGTCCAAAATGCAAGCATAGGTAGATCAACAATAGCATGCAAAGTTAGTGGCCAAAAGAGGAGTATTGAGACAAGTGACATACGCAAACCCCAAATGGACAAACTTTCTTCTACAACATTGAATATGAGCTAAAAATAAGCACAATTGCAGAAGGTGACATCCTCAAAATCAGAATACAAACATGCTATAAAATCCATGCAAAGTAGGCCTCCAAATAGGCTATATCATGAGACATGCAATGCACACACCAAATGACAAAACTTTCTTCATGAAATGTGTAAAGGGGGTCAAAATAAGACCAAAGTCAGTAGGGGTCGAAGTCCCAAAAACAAACACAAATAGGTCAAAAATTGCATGCAAAAATGGCACACTTGATGGAATTTGAAGGAAGTGGTGGATACAATGGTCAAATGAAGTTGAGCCCTTCTACAATGTTGTAGAGGGGCTCAAAATGAGCACAAAACCAGTAGGGGCCGGACCCCTAAAAACAAAAGGAAATAGGCCTAAACTAGCATGCAAGATAATGGCATAAAAGCTAGGTATTGAAACAAGTATATCATAGAAGCCTCAAATGAAGTTGAGCCCTTCTACAAAGTTGTAGAGGGGCTCAAAACAAGCACAAAAGCAGTAGGGGTCGGAGCCCCAATTCTCAACCAATTGGAGTATAGAAATGAATCAAGAAAAAGCCCTAAAAGTTGGTTTTGAAGACTTACTCTTGAAGACTTGTCTTTCTTTGATTCTTGGCTTTGATTTGTAGCTTCTCAACCTCTGAAATTCACTTCCTAGCTGCTGGAATGGTGTTGTGGATGATGGAGCTAGGGGGTGATGAAGAGAAGGCCTAGGGACTTAGAAGTTTTTTGAGGTTTTGAGCTATGAAAATGGAGGAATTTGGGGAGGTCTTCTTGAAGACAAATTTTGTAACCTTGAAGAAGGAGAGGGAGGGCCCTTCATATAGGCAAGAAATGGGGTGTAAAAGGGGAGGGAAAGCACCCAAGCTTTCCCTCCCAAAATATCCCCCGGATCCCCTGGGATATGCTGGAAAGTATCCGGACAGCTGGGACAGGCTGGAAAGGGGGAATCAGGCCGGCCAGGTATTTTTCTGCAAGGTGGCCGGCCAGCCACCCCTCCTGGCCGGCCAGCCACCTCCCATGGCCGGCCGGCCACCCCCAAAAAATGAACAGTGAATTTTCTGGCCGACCAGGATAGAAAGGTGTCCTCCCAAGTGTGTAGAACAAGGTTCCAGGGTTGGAATTTGGCAACTCTGAAGCAGGAGTCACAACATAGAGCTTGAAGAAGAGGCCCAAAAATGAACTTCACAATTGCTGGCCGACCACCATACCAAAGTGTCCTCCCATGTGTGTAGAACAAGGTTCCAGGGTTGGAATTTGGCAACATTGAACCAGGAGTCACAACATAGAGCTTGAAGGAGAGGCCCAAAAATGAAACCCACAGTTTCTGGCCGACCACCATACCAAAGTGTCCTCCCATGTCCCCTGATCACAGATATGCAGCTTTGGTTGGAAGAAAATACCCCCAAGGTGTTCAACATTGGCCCGGAAGTGAGAAAAACGGGCTCCGGAGGAGAGAAAATGGTTATCTGGGATAATTGCTGGCCTCCCACCCCCCAGTGATCTTCGTGGTGTTGAAACAGAGGTACCTGCCAAATTTGAACAAAAACTAGTGAGAAATGAACGCTCGGGGCCAAAACCGAGCCATTCGGGATCCCGAAAATGGGCTGCGGGTGCCGGAAGTGGTGTTTGGCAGCGAAGTGGGTATCTGCGACCCCAGTGTCCCTCGGAATGACAAAACAGAGGTTCCTGCCAAAAATCATAGAAAACCGATACAAAATGAATGCTCGGGGCCCAAACCGCGCAGTTCGGGGTCCCGAAAATGGGTTGCCGGGCACCGGAAGTGGTGTTCGGCTGCGAAGTGGGCATCAGGGGCCTCAGTGTTCCTCGGAACATTAAAACAGAGGTCTCCGCCAAAAACCGGAGAAGTCGGAGATGGTTGGGCGGTCCCGAGCCGAGGCACACAGCCTAACGGCTCCGAGAACCGGGAACCGGGCTCCGAAATGGGCAAAATGGCCTACGGCCACGAAAAGTAGCTCACGGCCACCGGGAGATAGTCTACAGGACCACTCCCTTCCCTCAGGAAAGAAAACAGAGAAAACCGAGTCTGGTTCGCAAACCGAGACAAGGTAGAGAAGAGGGTTCGGAAGTCCGGAGGCAGGGCGCGCGGCCACGACTCTGAGACTTCTGAACGAGCACAGTATGCAACATCACCGAGCGCTCAATCGGTGACGTCTGAGTCTTAAGGTCGGTCAAAAATGGGGTGTCTACAGTGTTCGAGTGTTCGAACCCTAATGCCTGAGAAATGGTAAGTAAACGCCGTATTTACATATCTGCCACTGTGCAGGAGAATCCGTACAGGTGTTCGAGTGTTCGAACCGTAATGCATGAAAAATGGTAATTAAACGCCGTATTTACAAATCTGCCACTGTGCAGGAGAATCCGTATAGGTGTTCGAGTGTTCGAACCCTAAAGCATGAGACATGGTAAGTAACGCCGTACTTACATATCTGCCACTGTGCAGGAGAATCCGTATAGGTGTTCGAGTGTTCGAACCGTAATGCGTGAGAAATGGTAAGTAAACGCCGTATTTACATATCTACCACTGTGCTGGAGAATCCGTATAGGTGTTCGAGTGTTCGAACCGTAATGCCTGAGAAATGGTAATTAAACGCCGTATTTACATATCAGCCACTGTGCAGAAGAATCCGTATAGGTGTTCGTGTGTTCGAACCGTAATGCGTCAGAAATGGTAATTAAACGCCGTATTTACAAATCTGCCACTGTGCAGGAGAATCCGTATAGGTGTTCGAGTGTTCGAACCCTAATGCATGAGACATGGTAAGTAAACGTCGTATTTACATATCTACCACTGTGCAGGAGAATCCTTATAGGTGTTCGAGTGTTCGAACCGCAATGCATGAGAAATGGTAAGTAAACGCCGTATTTACATATCTGTCACTGTGCAGGAGAATCCGTATAGGTGTTCGAGTGTTCAAACCGTAATGCGTGAGAAATTGTAAGTAAAAGCCATATTTACATATCTGCCACTGTGCAGGAGAATCCGTATAGGTGTTTGAGTGCCCGAAACCTAATGCCTGAGAAATGTTAAGTAAACGCCGTAATTACATATCTGCCGCTGTGCAGAAGAATCCGTATAGGTGTTCGAGTGTTCGAACCGTAATGCGTCAGAAATGGTAAATAAACGCCGTATTAACATATCTGCCACTGTGTGGGAGAATCCGTATAGGTGCTCGAGTGTTCGAACCCTAATGCCTGAGAAATGGTAAGTAAACGCCGTATTTACATATCTGCCACTGTGCAGGAGAATCCGTATAGGTGTTCGAGTGTTCGAACCCTAATGCATGAGACATGGTAAGTAAATGCTGTATTTACATATCTGCCACTGCGCAGGAGAATCCGTATAGGTGTTCGAGTGTTCGAACCGTAATGCCTGAGAAATGGTAAGTAAACGCCGTATTTACATATCTACCACTGTGCAGGAGAATCCGTATAGGTGTTCGAGTGTTGGAACCGTAATGCATGAGAAATGGAAAGTAAACGACGTATTTACAAATCTGCCACTGTGCAGGAGAATCCGTATAGGTGTTCGAGTGTTGAAACCCTAATGCATGACAAATGGTAAGCAAACACCGTATTTACATATCTGCCACTATGCAGGAGAATCCGTATAGGTGTTCAAGTGTTCGAACCGTAATGCGTGAGAAATTCTAAGTAAACGCCGTATTTACATATCTGCCACTGTGCAGGAGAATCCGTATAGGTGTCCGAGTGTTCGAATCGTAACGCCTGAGAAATGGTTAGTAAACGCCGTATTTACATATCTGCCACTGTGCAGGAGAATCCGTATAGGTGTACGAGTGTCCGAACCGTAATGCGTGAGAAATGGTAAGTAAACGCCGTATTTACATATCTGCAACTGTGCAGAAGAATCCGTGTAGGTGTTCGAGTGTTCGAACCGTAATGCGTGAGAAATGGTAAGTAAACGCCGTATTTACATATCTGCCACTGTGCAGGAGAATCCGTATAGGTGTTCGAGTGTTCGAACCGTATTGCCTGAGAAATGGTAAGTAAACGCCGTATTTACATATCTGCCACTGTGCAGGAGAATCCGTATAGGTGTTCGAGTGTTCGAACCGTAATGCGCGAGAAATGGTAAGTAAACGCCGTATTTACATATCTGGCACTGTATAGGAGAATCCGTATAGGTGTTCGAGTGTTCGAACGATAATGCCTGGGAAATGGTAAGTAAACGCCGTATTTACATATCTGCCACTGTGCAGAAGAATCCGTATAGGTGTTCGCGTGTTTGAACCGTAATGCGTCAGAAATGGTAAATAAACGCCGTATTTACATATCTGCCACTGTGCAGGAGAATCCGTATAGGTGTTCGAGTGTTCGAACCCTAATGCATGAGACATGGTAAGTAAACGCCGTATTTACATATCTGCCACTGTGCAGGAGAATTCGTATAGGTGTTCGAGTGTTCGAACCGTAATGCCTGAGAAATGGTTAGTAAACGCCGTATTTACATATCTGCCACTGTGCAGCAGAATCCGTATAGGTGTACAGTGTTCGAACCGTAATGCGTCAGAAATGGTTAATAAACACTGTATTTACATATCTGCCACTGTGCGGCAGAATCCGTATAGGTGTTCGAGTGTTCGAACCGTAATGCGTGAGAATGGTAAGTAAACGCCGTATTTACATATCTGCCACTGTGCAGGAGAATCCGTATAGGTGTTCGAGTGTTCGAACCGTAATGCTTGAGAAATGGTTAGTAAACGCCGTATTTACATATCTGCCACTGTGCAAAAGAATCCGTATAGGTGTTCGATTGTTCGAACCCTATTGCATGAGAAATGGTAAGTGAACGCCGTATTTACATATCTGCCACTGTGCTGGAAAATCCGTATAGGTGTTCGAGTGTTCGAACCCTATTGCATGTGAAATGGTAAGTAAACGCCGTATTTACATATCTGCCCTTGTGCAGGAGAATCCGTATAGGTGTTCGAGTGTTCGAACCCTAATGCATGAGACATGGTAAGTAAACGTCGTATTTACATATTTGCCACTGTGCAGCAGAATCCTTATAGGTGTTCGAGTGTTGGAACCGTAATGCATGAGAAATGGTAAGTAAACAACGTATTTACATATCTGCCACTGTGCAGGAGAATCCGTATAGGTGTTCGAGTGTTCGAACCGTAATGCATGAGAAATGGAAAGTAAACGTCATATTTACATATCTGCCACTGTGCAGGAGAATCCATATAGGTGTTTAAGTGTTCGAACCCTAATGCATGAGAAATGGTAAACAAACACCGAATTTACATATCTGCCACTATGCAGGAGAATCCGTATAGGTGTTCGAGTG